>NWUY0300009228.1:35848-63697 GCA_004151065.3 Larix sibirica | reverse complement strand
AATAAGTATGGATCCTTAAAATTTTCCCTAGATGGAGTATTTTTGGTCTCTATTCCCAAGTCCTGACAACCCTATTATCAATCATAAGCAACAACATGACGAATTTTTGTTGTCTTGGGCACCTTTGGCAACATTTATTGGCACTCCTTTCCCCCAAAACAACACTTAAAAGGAAAAATATTAGACATGGGATGAGTGTAAGCAATTCCGCTGGGGCAACAATCATGAAATCAACATTAACAATAGACTTGGGCATTGTTCCACCATCCAACAAAANGGTCAACAATCATGAAATCAACATTAACAATAGACTTGGGCATTGTTCCACCATCCAACAAAAATAAACATAATTGTTACCAAATCTAGGATAATTCTTGGCAGGTATCTGGACCAAAACAACTGTTTGAGGCATCATGGGTGCATTCTAAGATGTTATTAACATATTGCAACCATATTCAAATCTTCAATTACTACTAATATCCCTAAAACTTAGTTATGAGAAAGTCTATTATAGGTGAAACAAGCAAGGAGAGGCCTCAATACTGAAACTTGGATGCAATTTGGAAGGGTCTATACATTCCTATAGCATTTCAGTCATGCTTAGAGAAATTATGGGAACTTTTCATCATAAAAGAGGGTGTAAATAGGCTTATCAAATAAATATGGTTTGAATTTGAGCTTGTTCAGAGCATCGATGGACATGTTTCAGCCCTAAATAGTCTTAAGAGACCATGCTTGATTGACTCAAACCATGGAGAAACAATGAGAACCAATTTTGGTCACTCTTAAGCAATGTTACCCCCATTTTGGCATGCGTATCCTTAAATGTGGTAGAGAGGGACATAATTCCCTAGTTGTGGGAAAGAGTACTGTTTGTTGAAGTTTGCAATATTTTCAGCATCTAAAACAATCATATACAACAGTTAACATGATTTATCGGCATTTTCTGGCTATTTTGAGTTGTCTAACAATAACCTCCAGTCAAAGAAACAACATCAGGGAAAATATTTGCACTCAATCAGTCACATAACATGCCTAAATGCAGTCCTAAGCATAAAAGAGGCACCTATGGGCACATTTATACCTCAAATTAGTGATAAATGTCATCATCGACCACTTGTAGCTTGAGGTGGAGAAGCATAAATTGAATTTTCTTTTGTGACATCCAACAATGCCTTCTAACAATAGTTCGAGATAGTTTTTTTATGCAGGAAACCCATGGTGATGGAAGGGTATTGTATGTATCCTCTGAGCCAAGTAATCCATTATTTGAAGGAGTGGTAGGGATGATTCTATAGGATAAATGAAAATTGACCGCAATTGATAATCAGCCAACAAATAGATTTTTCCAATTTACATAAAGAGGTTGCTGTGGAGGTAGAGGCCAAGGTGGATACAAAAGAGTGAAATTAATAATCTCAGAGGAAGAAGTAGTAATATCAATATAAAAGGTAAATCTCATGCTACATAATGTTCAAATCAAAGTATTGTATAGGAACATTGTAATTATTGCAGAAAAGGTGGACAAACTGAAGACAAATCTTATAAGAAACAACGAGAATGTAAAATGAATTAAAGAAATACAAATATACAAAGAGGAATAGGTGGGAGTAATATAGTTATTTTGTGAATAAGAAATAAATGATTTTGAGTTTTCACGTACTCATTTCGATGCACCCCAAGTTCGCTAGAGAGACTTAACTTCCACCGAACTCGAAACAATCACAAAGTAGCTCTCCAAAATTGAAAGTTGTAGAGGAAACAAATCATAAGCTAGAAGGAAAATATGTGATACCTATCAACCTCATTTAATCATGTTAAAAAATTTAAAATGATCTTTATGTACCTGTGAGAACACAAAATTTGTTCTCGATGAGTCAAATTGTAGATGAATATAACATATTTGTCTTTGGTAAAAGAGTAGTGTCTAGTCAAATACAAAAGGACAAGCAAATAGCTAGAAGTGCAATGCAAACAATTCATATAGTTCTAAAGGCATGGTAGAAAAAAACGAGCTTTCTCCACAACAACCAAGAAAAGTGAGATCAATCTTTCTTGGCTCACTGGAACCAAGAAAAGTTAGATCAATNGCTCTACAGAGATAGAAGCAAGCTCTAGGTGCTGGGGAGACCACCATGATGATGACTGGATGCATGCAGTGGCATGCAATGCATGCAACATGCAGATTTGCATGCATGCAAAATATAAAAATGATGGTGTGAATATTCCAACATTTACCACGTAAATATGATATGTATGTCATTTATTTTCTCGTCTCCACCTTGTTTACTTCAAGATTATCTTATCATTGTTCAAAAAAATATATGTTTCAATAGTAAGTTATAAATAAAATAGTTCTTCTAGATCAAGTACTATTCTTTATTTAATTTAATTATAGTGCAAGCTTCTTTATTGGCTAGCTGATAGATAATATATATGTTTGTTATGTTGTACATGATGCGTTCTTATTTTTTTCAGTTCGTTTTGCATAGTTTTTTATTTTTCTTCGACCGCTAATTGATATTGACTTAATTCATCACCATATGAGACATTTTAAAAATAATGGAAATTGTCATTCCAAAGACCTAATACTGAACATCTCGGTGATTTTTCTTCCTCCATGCAATATATTTGATTATTTATTGTTCCTTTTACCTTCATTAGCATAGCATCAACTTGGTTTCATGATATTTTCACAAGTAATAATCATGTCTAGAAATATTTTGAGAAGAGTCTCTTAAAAAAATTGGGAATGATCTTGAGAGTATAGAACTCTTGCATTCTAATTGAATAAGATGAAAATTCAACCCAAGGAGAAACTTTAGTATTTCAACACGAAGTTTCAAACATTATGATTACATATCCCAAGAGCAATCAGGCATCCAACTCAACTCACCTTGGAATTTTACCTCAATATGGTTGATTCCACTCTAGAGCATTTAATAAAGAAATTCACAACTCAAGATTTTGAGGTTTCCTCAGATGAAGCCTATAAATTCAAGGAAATGTTTTCTCTAAGTACATCCTCCAATTTTCAATGTGCAACTTTTCACATTTATTCTTAAAATGATAACACAAAAAAAACCTTGGATTTGCATCAACCCATATTCAATACTAACATGAACTCAATGCATATTCATCTAGATATTGAGGAATGCATAAAGTGTTACACAATCTAGCCAACTAATTTATGAATATACAAAGTAAAAATAGTGAGGGGCCCTCAACAAGTAGAGGTTTTTAGTATGATAGACATAAAACAATAACTAGTGTCCATTACAATTATGTTACCTCAATAAATAATCAAACAACTCTAGAAAAGGTATCCATATATTGTTGGTCTAGATTACACCAAGAATCCCATCAAGAAATAACTTGTCGCTAGTTCTTGAATTCTTTATATGTCATTACAAAGCAAAGTAAAAAATGAAATGGACACACCCCTAACAGAATGGAAGAACCCATGTCCAACTCCTACAACTACAATTTGGTCCTTTTGGATAGCCCATTCTTTGCCAACACTGACATGTACAAAGAGGAAGGTTATTAAGGAGAGAATGAAATTGAAGAGGTGCATGCTAGGAAAGGGTGAAGCAAATATCCGTTGCATAACAACAACAAGCAATAAGTTTCTTTGAATATGCCACCTAACCTTTCCACCAAAAATGAAACACCATCCCATCCTTCTTCTTTCTTTGAAATGAGGTATAATATAGTATCATACGTGAATAATAGCAAGGATAATAACTCTATTACTAACCTATTAAAAATTACAAATCAACAAGACCTATTTTTGAAATCCTTGAAGGATGTTTCCAGAATTAAGAAATTGTCTTTCTTTATTCATGGACATCAAGAAATAAAATAAGCCAAGAATTCCTTATTCTATTTGTTAGAAGTTCAATGCCAAACCCACCTATTCTATTCTACAGATTATTCAATTAGATAGATCTTATGTGAAGGTCATAGATGAGATAAATATTTTTTTAATTAAGGCAACTTTGGATCCAAGAGTACACCAAATGGTTGAAATTTTAGTGGTATATCACATTCCCGAGGCTTATGGTATACTTCTCAATATAAATTGTTCAAAATTTCCATTGACTTGTCTTATTTGTCATTGTCCTCGAATGGAAAGTTTAATCAAATTCAAATTATTGACAAGGATAAATCAATGAAAAATTTAGTAACCAATATACAGGAAAATAATGAATTTGTTATAATGCACCTCAAAACTGGCCTCTGTACCCTTTTCTTGTAATCATGTCTCATTCTTCCAACAAAAACAACTATTTCCCATAAATAAATAACTGTTATTCTCACAGATAATGTAGTTATTGATAGTCATGGTAGCTTGTTCAACCCATAGATTTGTGTGACCTTATTTTGATGGGGCCAAAATCAGGTTGGTATAGGAGCTAGATGTTCCCTTATTAATCCTAATCGAAATTGAATTGTTTCATCTCATAGGTTATATTTTTATGTACAAATTACACTTCCAAATACAAAGCTTTAATTTTAGGAATGAAACTAATGTATATCTTAATATCTTAATATCATTATTTCTATCTACACTTTCAATTATCTTTAGAATCTCCAAGCAAAACCTTTTGTACAAGGAATATTGCATTAGCACATTGCCAACCTCCTTTTCTCTTCATTTAAACTTCAATGCTCAAACTCTTCCCACACAAGCTTGAATTGTGTCAAATTTCTTGCAATAATGAATTCATCTATATATACAGGGCTTAGTATAACACTTGTATGTAAACACTGTTTTATTATGATTCTATCTTAATAGGAATGATAGTATAACTAGGATAAAACATAAGTTGATGTTCGAATACTGTGAATCCCATAAAGGTTAGTGCTAGCTAAACACTAGAATCTTATAATACATGAGACATTATGTTGGTATTATATATCAATAGTACAATCTTGTAGCATCCATATTCATTATGGTTATTACTGTACCCTTGTTTGCATAATAAATATTTGTTCACAATCCTAACCTAATCAATTCCATTAAGTTAATAAGAACAAGTAAGCATCAGACTAGTAGAATAGAGTAATCAAGCTTAATTATTAGACTAGTGACAATAGTTCATCTTATCATGGAGAATATTGGTAACACAAAAATCATACTTATGGAGATCAAGTATAAGAATGAAAAAATTATTACAACCTATAATGAAAAAACTACTAGCATCCATTCTAATGTCAATAAGAAGCAGGTTTCTATCCTTGAGGAATTTATCAACTTAGAGGATAGGTTTTGTAGACCAATTAACATGAAATGAACAATCTCCTCTATGAACAAATATATCACCTTACTTATATTTTTAACATATGTCGTAAGTATGGTTTTGGTATCAAGCCAAAGCGGAGTATATGTGTTATAACCAAATGGAAACCATTGGGACATATCATTGATCCAAATCTAGATCCAACTGATATAATAATATTTGAGAAAATAAATCATATTCTAGAAATATAAATTACAAAGACAGAAAAAGTGTTTTCCATAGATACATGATTCTCCACAGCCATTTTGTCCAAAAGGTTTCCACCCAAGATCTCATCGAAATAGACGATAGAAACCCACCCATATAGACAAAGATACAGGTCACAGGCATCATACAGGGTCCCAGAAAGAGAAATGGCAATCAAGAGAAAACAAAATTCCAATGGATAGTTGGAAAAATGAAATAGAGACAAAAAATTTACAATATTAATATGGATAAACGAGTCTATTGGAACATAAATACTACTTCCTAAAAACAAAAAAGAGACCCTATGTAGCAAAAAAAATTTGTCTTTTTTTTTCCTTTTTTCTTTGTTCGTTGTAGGTCCATCTAGATTTACATCTACAAAATGCATATAGAATGATCAGAAAAGAAAACAAACCTATCAAGAGAATATGAACAGAGACAGACATATGAAAGGAAATAATAGCCTATCAATTAAATAAACCAATTGAATTATATATGGTATATAAAATTAAAATTACCACATCAAGATTTGAAATTGGTTGTTTTTGAATTTTTTAAGGGTCAAGTCCATTCACTTGAAGTGCCAAAATTCCAAACTGTGCGAGAGAAGCTATTAATTTTGCAAGATAAATTTTCTATTGTTGATGCTCAAAATAAATCCCTTCACATAGATCTTCAAAGTTGTGAACATGCCTCTTGACATAAAACATGCAACAAATACCAAATAATAAATCTAAAGGTACGTGATATTGAAAATATTTAATGAATATGTGCATACACACATATAAAAGAATGGGCCATAGCTTCGTTATATGGTTTTGGCATCACAATAATTCCCAAGTGAAACCAATAGTTCCATTACAACTAAAATGATCCATCCAAGTAGTTCTCAAACACGTTGAGATCATTTCCAAAAGGAACATGGTATTTAGTATTAGATCATCAATAAACTTAGACCACGAAAATTACTAACCAATCTTTAAATAATCAACATGAATGATAATCCATTTTTCAATTAAGCCTTTTGACCATTGGTTGTGCCTTAGTTAAAGGTAATACAAATTTAGACAAAATTATCCAATTGTTGTTAACTAAATATCGAATGTGTACCTCACCTGAACAATTTCATTCTTGATAGTTAACTAAATTTCCTTGGCCAATGAAGAAATTGACTTGGAACGGGTAGGAGGATAAACAATTATCATAGTTCCATATGGAGGGAAAGAAAGGATCTGGGTCATCCAATCATGAGACATAGTTTGTATGATAGAGTGGTATATAGAGCCTCAACATGATAGCGAGCTGCTATCTCTTGTTCAAAAATACAAAATATATAGAACCTTATGTTTGGAGGAAAGTTGTATATCAACATTTGTTCATGAACACGACCAACAGATCAACATTCACATGAAAAAGGTTAGTAGTAGTATAGTACAACAATATGATTAAGATGGAACACCCAGATAATGACTTTGCCAAGAGATATATATCATGATAAAAGAAATATGGTATACCAGACTTTACATGGATGTACAATCTAGTTGTGATCATCAACTTGTCTTTCCAAATAAAGGTTCAAGTCAACAAGGTAAAAATGGACCTTAACTAATTTCACCAACTCACAATCTATCCAACTAGGAAATTAAGGCAAAACCATTCAGAGTAGTCTTTTTATGACAAGATAGCATTTATATAAATACTCTGCAACCATACCTAAAGTTTTTGTTCAGTGAAATTTGCTGTCATTTAGAGGATTTTAATGGATTGCAACTATTAAAAATGGCTCGTGTGGCACCTTAACCCTACTTTTAAGGGGTTTTAGTTAGGGACCGGTGGACTCAACACTGGAATGTAGAAACTAGTTAAGTTTGTACTTTGTGCATAATAAGTCTAGTTTCATATGGTGAAGACCTTGCATTAATCAAAGATGTTATGCGAGAGTTAGAATGATTTATTCATAGTATGGACTGTTATTTGAAGTTTGAAGAAACTATAAACTAAATAATTATTACAAAAATTTCATCATAGGAATTGGGTTGATATCACAAGACTAGCATGTCATACCATGAGTAAAAGAAACCATAGCTGGAAACAACTAAATAATGAACTCAACTATTTTATTGCTTCAGGATTTGGTACGGTAAATAGTCGAGTAAAAAAACTAAGAAAACCACAGTCAACAAAAATCATTGCACTTGAAGCTTGACTGCTTACTACCATCCATACTTTGTTGTGTTTTTAGGAGAGGACAAGTGGTGAGGAGTGTTTCTGGAGGAGTAGTGGGCGATGGGTTTGCTAGCGTTAACATTAGAACCCGCAAAACATTAAAAACAAAATTTAACCAAGAAAATCACTAGAAATGACATTTTAGAACTATAATTTTCCCATTAAACGCTTGACATTGAGGTGACACAGAGGGTGTCCAAATATTCCATGGTTTGAAAATTGAGGGTTGATGCTAGGAGGTTTGGTCCTTTGATATTGTAATGGAGTCATTAACAAAGTGATTTTTAACCATTTTCCCAATGTCTTGTTTTGGGAGAGGAATCCCTTGAATGAAATCCAAACTCACGTTAGAGACAACTAAATAGACAAGGGCCTAAAAAATTGACATGGAGGCTAGGGCTAGGTGCACCCCTATATGATAGAATTGAAAAGTTTGAAGTCCTTGAAAGAGCATTTTTTAATAACAATAGAGTTTGATGCATATGCAAATAGGGTTTCAACATTGTTGATAAAGGATGGACTAAACTCTACAGCTAGAGAGCCTTGCCTTGAAAAGTTTCCAAATAATTTTCCAAGGTTAGGAGCCTTGTCATTGGCCATATTATGCATGCTAGGTCACATGCTTTCCTCTGCTCTTCTTAAGTTTTGCATAGAAACATATCAAGTTAATTGGGTAGCCTCCTTCCTTTCTCTAGAGAGGTATGTTGTTTGAAATACCATTCTACATTAATGCTCTACAAATTATCTTCAAATTTATTCTTGGTTGGAGGTTGGAACCAAAGAATTTTTTAAAGAATAAATAGTCTTACTATATTCCTTAGCGGAAATGGATTTAAAGAATGATTTCATAGGTTTGTAGATATTCTAGAGGCAATGTATAGTCGATCTCTTAGTTGATATATTTTTGCTTGATAGACATGTCCACCTAAATCATGTTGCACACCTTTGTTACACAAGCTTTCTTTTCTTAATCATTAGGGACCCATTGCAACTTGGACCTCACATGAGACCCTCTAGTTCACTAATCATTGCATTATTGGGACTATGACAAATTTGAGAAATTTATTTTCCATACTCTCGCATAAAGGAGATTGTTTAGGAGATGGTGTATTACCAATGAAGTATCCAACCATTTCCCCCACATGTATTGAACATTAAGTTCTATAAAATATAGTTACATTTGAGGGAGATTGGGATTTGGAGGTGATAAATATTCATGATATATCGGTTTTGTTGCATGCACATGTCATAAAATTGAGTTGGATGACCTGTAGATGATTTGAAATAGGATATTTGTAATCATAGGAGAGCCCTATTGAGCCTTTGATAAATTTTATTTGGCCTTTATTGAAATTTATTTAAGTGAACCAATCCTTTGTATAACCTGATGTATATGTTGGTCAAGGTCATATATCCCATGGAAGTCCTTCAAACATGGCTAGGATTCTTTTTTTCACAATTGGTAAGAACATCAACAAGGCCCCTTCTTTATCGTCTGAACACTCAACCATGTTGAAATATCCGTAGAGAATCCAAGTGATGTTATGGAGTTCATGGTGAATATGGAGAATCTATGGAGGTATTGATGGTGAAGAGTGAGGCAAGGATGAAGGTGGAAGCACAATATTTCCTTCCACGTGGAATTAAGGGAAACCATCTCATCCTCTTCAACTCCACATAACAACCCTGGTTGTCATGTCGGAATTGATATTGCTAGTCAATATGCTCTTGATTAAGAAAATAATCAGCCAACTTACCTTACATATGCATCCAAAATTGTGGTTGAAATAGATGCATGATGGGTTCCTTTTGAAACCCATAACCTGGATGTGAAGAACTCTCAACTTCTAAACATGTAGTTATAAAAAAAATAGATGAAAATGATACCAATTGAGATTTAGACTAGGACCTGACCAGAACTGGATATGCTCATATGAAAGCCACTAATATTGTGAATCATTGGGGTGGGAATACAATGTATTGTCATATTGGGGGTCCTAAAAAATGCAAGAGAGGCAAATAAAGTCAACAATGATGGATTACCACTGTGTTGATCTCGTATATGTGCACCAAGTTCATAGGAAACATGTGTCAACAACACCTTGACTAGCATCATGCTACTCCACAAATTATTTTCTTGTGAATGAATGTTAATGAGTCACCTAGAAGGTTGTCTACGCTAGTATTCCAAACTGTAAGATATATCCAATAGTTAGTCATAGGTATCAACTCTTGGGTCAATAGGGGAAATCACTATTGAACACATGCAAAGAAAATGGACAAGGTGTGAAAGGAAAATACCTATTCATGTACATAATTTATGAAAAATCCTTGACAATATCCTCGAGATGACTTGAACTATATTCTCATTATTATCTGTGCCCTAAAAAGTGCCAATCAAAGTTAAACAAAATAAAATATGGTAAATAGAAATTATCGAAGTACATGTGTAACTACTGAAAAATGTGTAGGTATTATGTCTTCACAATGCCCTTGATTTGTAGAATGAAAAGTGAAGTTCAAAGATAATATATAAGTTCATGAATTTATAAATATAATTTAAAGACAATAAAATCATGTAAACCGAAAATATCCATACCTGTCTGACTACTAGAAACTGTGTGGTGTTGTCTCTTCTCTGTTTCCTTGATTAGTAGCCTAAAAATTGAAATTCAAAGTAAATTTATAAATCACCCATAGAGGGATATGAATTAACCATACATATATTTCAGAGTTGGCATTGTTATAAAATGTATATGCACCCTTACAATGTTGGTATTAACTTTGAAGAAATTGCATATCTAGCATTTTTACAAGGATGTTATCCATATTAATTTTTCCATATTAGACCAGTGAGGATGAAGTTCAAAGATAATAAATAATTTCATGAATTTATAAATATAATTTAAACAGAATAAAATGATGTAAACAAAAAATATCCATACCTGTGTGACTACTGGAAACTATGCAGGTGTTCTCTCTTATGCATTTCCTTGATTAGTAACCTGAAAATTGAAATACAAAGTGAGTTGATAATTTTGAGAATTTGTAAATATGGTTTTAACCGAATAAAATATTCTTAACATAAAATATCGATACCTGTGTGACTATTGGAAATTGTGCAGGTATTTTCTCTTCAAAATGTTGTTCATTTGTACTGCTAACCTGAAAATTCCCTAGTATGTCAGAGGCAAAACAATAAAAATTATGTCACTTAGTAATGTGCAATTTCAAGTAAATATTCATATAGTAATATCTGTGTCACTTCAACATCAACATCCTCATGATCAACAGAATGTTCCGTAGAGAAGAATGAATGCCCATTTAAGAATGATGAAAACTACATAAGTTTGAATAAATATATGGACATGAGGCATTTTAGCTCAAATCAATAAACATGTACTTTTTAAACAAATTATTCATATCGTGCTTGTACATACCTCACCCAAGATCTATGTTTCATGGGCAATGAGTCTCTTACAAGTATCTCTACAACTTGTTGCATATTCTAGAAGTTGCAATCGATCCATCTCATTCATAAATTGATCATCTTCTACAATAGGTGATTGTGTCCTCTTCCCTAAGCTGACTTCCACCACTTCCAAAGAAGCAGAAATATGGTCCCTTAACTTCTCCCTAATCTAATTTGCTTCATTCGATGTAAGGGCTAACTCCTCTAGAAGTGAAACTAGTCGAGGTGGTCTAGGTGCTAAATAAGGTGTTGGATCCCTAAAACCAACATCTTGCATAGCATCGCGTCATTCATATGTATGAAATTTTCCAACCCCATAGAACTTGGATACTGTATCTGTATAATCCGTGTCCATGGGTTCTCAAAAATGAGCATACAACATCCTGGAAAAATATTGAGGGACCTCATCAATATTGGGTAACTTGCCATATGCATATAGGAAACTTTCATAAATAAAAGGTGCGATGTTAGGATCATTAAATATGGCAATCTTCAAACGTTTGTTTGTCTTCAGGTCGCAAGTCAAACAATGACAAGGCCATTTCTTTAGTGACCTTACTTTTAACTTCAGCATAGGAGTGGATACCCCTCACTGATGCTCTCCTCCTATGCATCATATTAAAAAAAACATGGGTCGAAGGTCCAACCCCACGATATGTCTCTATAAAAATCTCCAAATTGTGCAAAACAATTTGGAGACACTCTCTACTAGGGCTAGCAAGATTTCGACTTTCCAACTCATTCCACAATCTGGTGCAATGATCCCTCATCCCATCAACATTAAGCATTGAGATGTTGTCCTCCTAAGGAATATCCCTTCATATATCTCTAGGATGGATGTAAAGAGGGTCATAGCTTCGATTTTGAACAAACTGTTGCACCCTACGATCTCTACCCCTTTGAGGAGGTCTCGCAGGAGGGGAACCACCAAAACCTGTAACGTGTTATATGTGCACATGGTCAAATAAATGAAAATACTTTCCAAGGCAAATTTTCATATCTAAAAAATATGTGTTCATTAAAAATTACCTGGTGGAAAAACTATCTCATCCTCTTCGCTTCTCGAAATAGAATTGTCCCCTTCTGAGGAAGCAACGTCTCGACTATACCCTGTACAAAACATTAATTTTTTAATCACTAACGTATGAGACAAACAATAATTTTTAACATTGAAAACATTCAAACAATATTTCTACTCACATTTTACCTGTACCAACTCTATTAGACAGTGGGTTGTTTGTCAAAAAGGTAGAATTAGAATAAGACACTAAATGCATATGTGGCTCTTGAGAAATAGAGTCAACCTGAAGTCCATCAGATGCACCTGTAGATGACCATGTTTTTCACATTAAACACATGTTGAAAAATATTTTTTCACATGTTCAACATTATATATAATGTAGACTTGAACATGTTAACTAACAATGGAATGTGTACCTAGAACATGTCCAATAGACCCCTCAGGATGGTGTCTATTGGTGTGGGAACCACTAGAAGTAGATGTAGAGATCACATGTTGATTTGTTTGTGAAGAGAGATGTCTCGACACATGAATCATTTGGCTACGTGCACCTATTGACAACAATACCTTTGCACATTAAACATGTTTTCACAATAAACAATAAATATATAAATAAACTACATACTTGAAAACATGAACTGATAGTCGAACAAACTTGATCGTCCTCTACTCATGGAGAGGTCTCTAGAGGAAATATTGGCAACGTTTCTTGATTCCATTGTTTCTATACACAAACAAAACAAATCATAGGCGACCATGAAAGAAATAAAGAATTAGAAAACATGAAAGGAATAAAGCTTGTAGACATGAAAGAAATAAAGCTAATTTTTTTATATATACGAACACATCATGTACCACATAACAAACATATATATTAATTATCAGCTAGCCAATAGAGAAGCTTCCACTATAAGTAAATTAAATAAAGAGTAGTATTATATCTAGTTCAATATTACTCATCGATACTAGTTTTTTCTCTTTTATTTTTCTAGAAATATTGAAAATCCCACATACATCATTGACGAATGGATCCTTGTGCGCAAGTAGCCTTCAAAACATTCAGTGGTGTAACACTAGTTTTATTCATTTGGATTTGAGGGAAGGGCTTAAAAAAAATTCATTATGAAGAGAGAGATTATAAATTGTATGAGTAGGTATTGGACTATGTGGGTTCTCCTTTAAATGTTCTCAGTGTCTCTCCTATCATCACTTGGTGGCAAAGTGTACTCTTCCTTGTTGGATAATAGGTGGGGTAAAAATGGGGTTGAGGTAGGAACAACCTCATATGGAAAACACAATCAACTAAATCCCCTTTCTATAGGTAGAGGCATCGGTCCAAAATTCCTCCCAACTTGAAAAATCAGGATTCAAAGTTCATAAATTAAATGTAGAAGGGAAGACCACTAGATCTCATGTGAAGGATTCAACACTTGTCACAAGAAAAAATCCCTAGTCTCCAAAGAAGGAATATTAGAATGAGTTGGTTTCTTTAAGATCATTATCATATAATTTAGGTAAGTATATAAATAATTCAAGGCCCCTCTAAATATTATTTTTGGGCCATGGGAAAACAATTATGTAGGTGAGGCTAGTGAGTTTGATCAGGTTGATTTTTAAAGGCTTTATTTGGGATTATGGAATCCATCAAGGACTGTTTAATTAGTATTAATATAATTATAGCCAAGAGAGATTGAAATCCATCCTCATCTAATCACTCTATAAAAATGAGTGATGTCAAAGAAATTTATGCAGGTCTAGTATCTGAGGTAGAAAACCTTATGTATCACTGGATCATAAGAAAGCTAGCAATAAAATCATGTCTAGAAATCAAATTTATTTGGAAGGGGTTGTAACAACCAATTCCCTTGTGATGGGTGATAAATAATTCTACTATTCATAAATTGCAAGGGCTTGGTAAGCCCTTCCAAAAAATGGATTTAAAAAGGGTTTTGGATGCTCATAATCTTGATGTGGTCCTTATGCAAGAAATCATGTATGAGAAAGGGAAAACAGTTTACTAATTGGAAAAATAGTTATAGGGAGTTGGGATTTTGTGTACATTGACTCTAAGGGTAGATCTAGGAGGATCACCTTCGACTGGAAGAAAATAAACCTAACTTGCTCTAACTATCGATCATTTTCTTTTTGCTTAGGAACAATTTTGTGCTATAAATATTTGGGGAAGAAGTAAACAATTATGAATATATATGGGCCTTACAAGGACATACTTGCATACTAGGATAACGTTTTCAGCCAAGCTTGGATGACTAGTCAGGAATTAATAATTATAAGGACTAGTATAAATTTCTCATTGTGGTATTCGGATATTTGGGGTCTCATGGATCAAATAGACTACATGTCTAGTTTTTTAATAAGAAATTGGAGGGATAATTTAGGTATGATTGAAAATGAACCACCAAAATTATCTGCTACTTAGAGGAACAAAATATCAAGGATTGAGAGAATATCCAAAAAGTTGGATTGCAAGCTTCTTAGGCCTAAGCAATGGTTGGATTAATTGATTAGGTGTAGGCAATGCATTAGTTATAGAGGAGACTTAGATCCCCTCCCGATGTTGATGGAATTGTTGTTATAAAAGAAAAAATAACCCAAGCCCTTTCAAATTCAATTATGGTTGGTTATAGTATGAAGATTTATTAAGAAGATTAAGGAGGCCAGGGTCTAGTTTCCAATCTTCCTTGGTTCAGAATTTGGGAATCATGCGCTCTACTAGTTCTAGGAAATTCGGGATGATGAATCATATTCAACCATTCTCATGGAAATTGAAGAGCGAATTCAACCAGTATTTTTCTAGCCTATGGGGCCTGGAAAACCTTGCTAAGATTGATGATATAAAGATTCTTGAGTCTTTATGGGATCGAAATATCTGCATCTTAAATGTGCTAAGTGAGTGAATTGAAGATCAATTATTTTGATACAATTCATGTTACATCAGCAATGTGTGTTCTCAAGTCAATTCCAAACTTTGTTGGTTAATAATTTGGGAATCATGAGCTCTACCATTTCCATGAAATTGGGGATGATGTAGATGTTGAATCATCTTGTTCCATTCTCGTGGAAATTGAAGAGGGATTTCCGATAGTATTTTTCTATCCCAAGGGCCTGAAAAACCTTGTTAAGATTGATGACATAAAGATTCTTGTTGAGGTTGAAAATGTTGCAACTTATGTGCTAACTAAGTGAACTGAAGATCAAGTATTTTGATACAATTGNAAGTCAATTCCATTTTTTTAGGAGCCAACTCAGTGTTCTAGTTCAGTCCACCTGAGTTAGCTGACTCTTGTGGGGGGTTTATGCTCCTAATTCCACTGATTGTGGCCTCATGCACCCTTTTCTTCATTTTACTTAAACGAATTTAAGATGACCCGGGGTAAATTTAACAATGCCTAGGTGAATTTACTTTTCCCGAGGAAAATTTGAATTGCTTGGGGCATTTTTATGTGATGTTAGACATGTTTTCTCTTATTGGGCATGTTCTCTCGCACCCATGACGTTTTTTATTTATGGTGGGCATTTTTATACATTGTTGGTCGAATTCCCCACTGCTTGGGTGTGTTTATGCATCAAGAGATCCCAAATGAAGAGTCTTCTGTTTAATCTCATATGATCTTCTCTGTGTATGATCTATTTAATCCAATATGGTCTTATCTACATATGAGATCCATATTTCTACCAATCCCAATTGAGTTATTCCCCATTGACACGAGAATGTTGGGTGAAATTTGTGATGTCTTGCAGAAATCTCCCTTGAAAATGTGTTGAGCTGCATATTCAATTCCATAAGGAATATTTCAAATGGACCTTTATTTCATTATCAATATTTTGTTTGCCTAAGAAAAATGGATTGCATGATCATGACTTCTACGCGTCTTCAATCTTTTGACAATTCCATTATTACCGCCAACAATGGGCCCTCTGTTTACATCACAACAAGAGATTTTATTAAAATGGGTTTGACAATACAAATAGCAACCATGTTATGAAGCTTTGGAATTCAACTTTGGCGGAGTTGTATTTATTTGATACAATGTTGGGATTAGCCATCTGATCTTCACAAGGTTGCACACTTCATTTGAATTTGTGGACATACATTAGCCTTAGCACCACAATGAATAAACAAAGCAATGATGTCATGAAGCTAGGTCTAAAGATAAAATATCAATGATAGAGTAATTGCAGAGTTTAGTTCCTTATTGGCCATTAAGACAAGGCTCTTGTATCCTTAATTGAGTCTTGGTTTTGGCAAACTAAGAGTGGGAACCCTCTAGTAGAAACATATCCATGTTTATATGCTTGTCGAAGGTTAGCAGCAAAGAAGTTTGAACTCAAAATTGCAACAAGAACATAGACCATAATTTCTATTCTACATAGTATATGTGAGTGGACTATAAGCCCCCCGTTTATATATTAGGTATGTCTATTGCTGATCAAGGATTATTACTAGGACCAATTTGTTGATCAACGATACAGGTAATGTCCAAAATTCATTGCAACAAATAAAAACATCATTATTTTTTGAAACTAGAAAATAATTGTTGAATTCACTAATCACGGAAGTATTATGTTCATCAAGTTATTTTCTAATTATATAATGATATGTTCTTCTTATTAATCTATCTCATTCTTGATAACTTTTAGGAGTATCAGTTTTGAGGAGACTTAAATATAGATTTGTGCACTTCTTAAAATTATGGTTGATTATAAGATAAGGGTCAAGGTCATGAAGTGTAACACCATCGATGTCGGGCCTTGTGGATAGGGGCTCAACCAAGCAACAAGAAGTATTAAATAGGTAGTGCTTCCAATTCAATGTCAAATATGGATGCTGAACTAATATATTACTTATGGTGGTTGAGGTTCGAGGACCAATGTGCACACTGCTAGACCATGCATAACATAGACCAATACTACTACTCTTTGATGTAATATTTCCCTCTTCCATAGGTTTCTTCCGCCTATTAGCCTGCAACCATATTAATGAGCTAACATTATAATGGACGTATTCGTTCAAAATATTAATAGTGTCTAAGCAAGATGGACTGCTACCTCAAATTAATGTCGAATTATTATTAAAGGTCATTCGAACAAAAAATCAATGATCTAGTGACTTCATGATCAATGCGAGGGGATTTATATTAGCTAGAACATAGACCATAATTTCTATTCTGCATAGTATATTCCGCATAGTATCTGTGTTGGTGAAAGGAGTGGACTATAAGCCCCTCATTTACAGAACATGTATGTCTATTGGTGATCGAGGAAAATTACTAGGACCAATTTGTTGATCAACAATACAAGTAATGTCCAAAATTCACTGCAACAAATAGAAAAATCATTATTTTTTGAAACTAGAAAATAATTGTTGAATTCACACATCACGAAAGTATTATGTTCATCAAGTTATTTTCTAATTATATAATGATATGTTCTTCATAGTAATCTATCTCATTCTTGATAACTTTCAGGACTATCAATTTTGAGGAGACTTAAATATAGATTTCTGCACTCCTTAAAATTATGATTGATTATAAGATAAGGGTCAAGGTCATGAAGTATATCTTCATCAATGTCGGGCCTTGTGGATAGGGGCTCAGCTAAGCAACAAGAAGTATTAAATGGTAGTGCTTCCACTTCAACGTCAAATATGGATGTTGAACCGAGGAACAATGTGCACATTTGTGGACCACGCATAACATAGACCAGTACTACTACTCTTTGATGTAATATCTCCCTCTTCCATATGTTTCTTCCGCCTATTAACTTTGCAACCATATTAATGAGATTACATTATAACGGGGATGTATTTGTTCAAAATTATCAATAGTGTCTAAGCAAGATGGAGTGCCACCTCAAATTAATGTTGAATTATTATTAAATTAAAGGTCGTGCAAACAATAATTTAATGATCTATTGACTTCATGATCAATGCAATGTAATTTATATTAGCTAGAACATATTAATTCACTCTCAATTGATTATGTTAGTTGAGATGGGCTCTAAGATAGCTAAATCACAATTCCCAAGAGCATCACAAACTATGTTTACCTTAACTCTCCAATAGTATTGTGGTTTTTGGGTGAGAGGATATTGGTAAGGAAAATAGTTGTTGAATGATTTTATGACTTATTTGACTTATATCCCAATAGTTAAGAAATGTTTTGGAAAACTAAATGTTCATCTTGCAGGTGACGTTATTTATCATCATTTGCTCCTAGCATTCATGGGTTTGTAACCTATTAGAAAATGTACCTATCCATCCTCTACTACTTTTGAATTGTGCTATCATAATGGTCAACTACTATTTGATACCAGTGTGGCGTTATCATAATTGTCAACTACTATTTGATACCAGTGCAGAGTATAAGTATGGTAGGGATCTTATGGAGTGACATGGAGTATAAACCTAGTTTCTGGAAAAAATGAAGTGTAGGTTTTGTTGGGCTATAATTTTAGTTAAGAATTGAATAGAGGGTTACCGCATTAAATTTCAATGTGGAGTTAATTATGTATTTTAAGCTTAAGTAGCTCCTAGATGAAGTTTGAGGACTTGTTACAAATTGTAATTATACTTTTACATGGCACTCTTTAGTGAAGTGACTTATTCTATTTAGTTTCAAAGTTTATGATTTTTTGTTTTAGTGTAAAATTTATATAGTTGCCATCAAGGGTCCTTATAAAAATTTACCACACATTCCACAAAGGACATTATTAGACTTTGCATTGGTACATTCATGGTTATTGATGATGATAGAGATAGCTCCTCTTTCACCTCTTCTTATACTATTGGTGTGGAGTAGTGGCTCCCTTCTTTTCTCTTCTTATTGCATAATGATGTATCTATCTTTGGTTCTTCTAAGGGTTTACTAATTTTTACTCTACTTTTATTTTTGTTTGTATTCCACTGGGTACTTAAGGTTGACTATAGAAATCTCACATTGCTATGATGAATTACTATATTCTCTAGTGTCATACCTATTTTTATCACATGTGGAAATCTTACAATTAAGAAATTTTGTAATTTCTCCTATAGATGGTGCATGTGAAAACAATGCGAATCTTATGATATTTTCTTATTTAATTTATTATGGTTCAAAATGTTGGTTATGTTAAATAACATGTCAAATAAGTCTTTGAATGTCTCATATGCCATAAACTAATATCTAGTAGTTACAATATCATAAAGCAAGTAGTACATGCTCATATGGAAGCCACTAATAATGTGAAGCATTGGGGTGGGAATATGATGTGTCATATTGAGGGGCCTAAAAATAGAGTCAACAAAGATGGATCACCTCTTTGTTGATCTTGGATATGCGCGGCAAGTTCGTAAACAACATGTGGCTGCAACACCTTGACTAGCATCATGCTTCTCCATAAATTATTTGCTTGAATGAATGCGAATGAATCACTTTACAATTAGCACTTCCATTGGTCCATAAGGTCAATCTCATGCACATTGTTTGAAAAAGACCATTGTATTTCTCCTTGAAATTAGGTAAATTGGGGTGCACATAGTCTTAGTCAAACTTGATCACCTACAAAGGTGTCTACACCAATATTTTAAACTATAATATATAGTTTAAATGGATGGATAATTTTGTAGTTGAAGTGGAGTGTTTGAATGAATTTTGATTTATCATTGGATCCAACACCATGTAGTTCAAACACAAACCTCAGACAAAATGTCTTTGATAAGTTGAAAGGAATGAGACAAAATTGAAATGTCTCATATTCCACTTTCCTTTTAAATGAATAATGACTATCCTTAAGGTACTAAGGTTGTCATTTGTGCCCAGGTCTTATTGTGGGCCTAGAAGTCATTTTGATTTACTTCTTGTTAAACGGGGATAATGGTTAATATGTAAATTTGACCCATAGATGCATATGCATTAACCATAGAGAGATTTCATAGTTGGTCATTGTTAAAACATGTATCTACACCCTTACATTGTTGGCGTTAACTTTGAAGAAATTGGATATCTAGCAGTTTTGCAAGGATGTTGTCCATATTAATTTTTCCATATTAGACCAGTGAGGATGAAGTTCAAAGATAATAAATAATTTCATGAATTTATAAATATAATTTAAACAGAATAAAATGATGTAAACAAAAAATATCCATACCTGTGTGACTACTGGAAACTATGCAGGTGTTCTCTCTTATGCATTTCCTTGATTAGTAACCTGAAAATTGAAATACAAAGTGAGTTGATAATTTTGAGAATTTGTAAATATGGTTTTAACCGAATAAAATATTCTTAACATAAAATATCGATACCTGTGTGACTATTGGAAATTGTGCAGGTATTTTCTCTTCAAAATGTTGTTCATTTGTACTGCTAACCTGAAAATTCCCTAGTATGTCAGAGGCAAAACAATAAAAATTATGTCACTTAGTAATGTGCAATTTCAAGTAAATATTCATATAGTAATATCTGTGTCACTTCAACATCAACATCCTCATGATCAACAGAATGTTCCGTAGAGAAGAATGAATGCCCATTTAAGAATGATGAAAACTACATAAGTTTGAATAAATATATGGACATGAGGCATTTTAGCTCAAATCAATAAACATGTACTTTTTTAAAATTTGTCATATCATGCTTGTACATACCTTACCAAATATTTGTGTTTCACGGGCAATGAGTCTCTGACAAGTATCTCTACAACTTGTTGCATATTCCAGAAGTTGCGATTGATCCATCTCATTCAACAAAGCATCTGGAATATTCATAAATTGATCAAATTCTGCAATAGGTGAACGTGGCCTCTTTCCGAAGCTGAATGCCACCCTTTCCAAAGAAATAGAAAGATGGTCCCTTAACTTCTCCCTAATATGATTTTCTTCATTGGATGTAAGGGCTAACTCCTTTGGAAGTGAAACTAGTCTAGGTCCTAAACGAGGTGTTACAACCGTAAACCCAACATCTCGCATAACATAAAGTCATTTTTATGTACGACCTTTTCCATCCCCATAGAACTTGGATCCCATATCTGTCTAATCTGGATCCATGTGTTATCAAATCTGAGCATACAACATCATGGAAAAATACTGAGAGACCTCATCATTATTAGGGAACATGCTGTATGCATATAAGAACTTTTCATAAATAAAAGGTGCAATGTTAGGATCATTAAATCTTGCAGTCTTAAAACATTTTTTGTCTTCAGGCCGCAAGTCAAACAATGAAAAGGCCATTTCTTTAGTGACGTTACTTTTAACTTCAGCATAGGGGTGTATACCCATCATTGATTCTCTCCTCCTATGCATCATATAAAAAAAACATGGGTTGACGGTCCAACCCCATGATATCTCTCTATCAAACTCTCCAAATTGTGCAAAACAATTTGGAGACACTCTCGACTAGGGATAGAAATATTGCAACTTTCCAACTCATTGCACAATCTAGTGAAATGCTCACTCATCCCATCAACAATAAGCATGGACATGTTGTCTTCCTCAGGTATCTCCCCTAGTATATATATAGGATGGATTTAAATAGGGTCATATCCTAGATTTCAAGCAAACCGTTGCACCCTATGACCTCTCCCCCTCTAAGGAGGTCTCGCAGGAGGGGGACCACCAAAAATTGTAACATGTTATATGTGCATATAGTCAAATAAATGCAAATATTTTCCAAGTAAAATTCATATCTAAAAATTATGTGTTTATTAAAAATTACTTGGTGGAAAAACTATCTCATCCTCTCCGCTTCTCGGAATAAAATTCTCCTCTTGTGAGGAAGCAACGCATCGAATAGCCTATGTACAAAAAATTAACCTGTTAATCACTAAAGAATGGGATAGACAATAATTTTTAACATTAAAAACATTCAAACAATGTTTATATTCATATTTTACCTGTACCAACTCTATCAGATAGTGGGTTGCTTTTCAAAGGGGCAGAATTAGAATAAGACACTAAACGAGCATGTGGGTCTTGAGCAATAGAGTCAACTTGAAGTCCATCACATGCACCTATAGATGAGCATGTTTTTTCACATTAAACACCCATTGAAAAATATTTTTTTCACATGCTCAACATTATATATAATGTAGACTTGAAGATGTTAACTAACAATGGAATGTGTACCTGGAACACATCCAACAGATCCCTCGAAATGGCATCTATTTGTGTTGGCACCACTGGCAGTAGATGTAGAGAGCTCATATCGATTTGTCTATGAAGAGAGACATCTAGACACATGAATCGTTATTTATGTGCACATATTGAGAACAATACATTTTCACATTAAATATGTATTCACAATAAACAATAAATATATAAATAAACTATAGTTGAAAACATGAACTGATAGTCTAACAAACCTGATCGTCCTCCTCTCATGGAGAGGTCTCTAGAGGGGACATTGGAAACATTGGTTGATTCCATTGTTTCTATAAACAAACAAACAAAGCATAGGTGACCATGAAAGAAATAAAGCAATAGAAAACATGAAAGGAATAAAGCTTGTAGACATGAGAGAAATAAAGATAATTTTTTTATATATAAAAACACATCATGTACCACCTAACAAACATATATATTAATTATTAGCTATCCAATAGAGAAGCTTCCACTATAAGTAAATTAAATAAAGAATAGTACTTGGTCTAGTGCCATATTACTCATTGATATTAGTTTTTTCCTCTTATGTTTTTCTAGACATATTGAAAATCCCACATACATCATTGACAAATGGATTCTTGTGCGCAAGTAGCTCTCAAAAAATTTAGTGGTGTAACACTAGTTTTATTCATTTAGATATGGGTTTAGAATCCCTTTACGATAGAATTTTAGAGTCTATGATTGAAAACCCTAGGTTTATCATCATGAGAATACTTAAATGATTGATGGTAGGGAGAAACAGGTGGTGTGTTTTTGGTAGATTGAAACTAGAGGGACTAGAAGATGAAAAAAGTGTGTGAAAAGATGTAGAGGAATGGTTAAACTTGTCCTTGGGTAGGAGATTATGATGAAAGAAATCATTCTCATTTCGAAAATGGTGTTCATTAGAATATTCCATGGATGAAGTGTTTGGGATAGGACAATAAGACAATGGGTGGTTTCAAGTTTTGATCAAATTATTGGCTATTGTCCAATATTTTAAATAATTTCTGGGAGATGTCTATCATTTATTTTTCAATTGACACCTAATGCAAATAAGGCTTTGATTTCTATAAGGAAATGAAGATTGAACCCTCTGATTCATAAAATATTGTCCCTATTATTTAATACAAAAGCAGAGAGGGTCAACATATGTTAGTTTGGGTAAAATTCCTTGGGTTACAGATTGATTTATGGTTTCAGGAAGTATTTTGAGAAATTAGATTGGCTCGACTTTATTTCTATGGCGTATATCTCATTTATTGAAATACAAGTTTGATGACCCTCACCCATATTCTCATAGGGTTGGATTTGAGGGAAGGCCTTACAGAAAATTTTATTATGAAGAGAGAGATTATAAAGAGTATTAGTAGATATAAGAAAATGTGGGTTCCTTTTTATATGTCCCTAGTGTCACTCCGATCATCACTTGGTGGAAAAGTGTAGTCTTCCTTGTTGGATCAAATATGGGGTAACAAAGAGGTTGAGGTAGAAACAACTTCATATGGAAAATATTGTCAAATAAATCCCCTTTCTATAGGTAGAGGAATTAGTCCAAAATTCCTCCCAACATGAAAAAATGGGAGTCAAAGTTCATAAATTAAATATGGAAGGGAAGACCACTAGGTCTCATGTGAAGGATTCTACACTTGTCACAATAAAAATTCCCTAGTCTCCAAAGAAGGAATATTAGAATGAGATCCTTTATTCAAGATCATTATAATCCAATTTAGGTAATTATATAATGAATTTGGCACCTCTAAATTTGATTTTCCCTGCAAAATGAAATATTATTTTTCGATCATGGGAAAATAATTCTGTAGGTGAGGCTAGTGAGTTTTATAAGGTTGGTTTTTAAAGGTTTTATTTGGGATTATGGAATCCATATAGTACTATTTAATTAATTATATTCCTATATATATATATCCAAGAGATATTGAAATCCATCCTCATATAATTACTCTATAAATATGAGTGATGTCAAAGAAATTTATGTAGGTCTATCTGAGGTAGAAAACCATATGTATCACTCGATCATAAGAAAGCTAGCAATAAAATCATGTCTAGAAAGAAAATTTATTTGGAAGGGGTTGTAACAACCAATTCCCTTGCAATGGGTGATAAATAATTCTATTGTTCATAAATTTCAAGGGCTTGGCAAGCCCTTGCAAAAAATGGCTTTAAAAAGGGTTTTGGATGCTCATAACCTTGATATGGTCCTTATGCAAGAAATCATGTATGAGGAAGGGAAAATAGTCTACGAATTGGAAAAATAGTTATAGGGAGTTGCGATTTTATGTACATTGACTCTAAGGGTAGATCTAGGAGGTTCATCTTCAGGTGGAAGAAAATAACCTTAACTTGATTTAACTATCAATCATTTTCTTTTGGCTTAGGAACAATTTTGTGCTATACATATTTGTGGAAGAAGTAAATAATTATGAATATATATGGGTCTTACGATGACATAATTGCATAGTAGGATAAGGTTTTCAACTAAGGTTGCATATTGACTAGTTAGGAATTAATAATTATAAGGGATAATATAAATTTCTCATTAGGGTATTCAAATATTTGGGGTCTCATGGCTCAAATAGACTACATGTCTGGTTATTTTATAAGAAATTGGAGGGATTAGGTATGATTGACATCGAACCACTAAAATTATCTGCTACGTAGAGGAACAAAATATCAAGGATTGAGAGAATATCCAAAAAGTTGGATTGCAAGCTTTTTAGGTTTGAGCAATGGTTGGAGTAATTGACTAGGTGTAGGAAATTTAATCGATTAGGTGTAGGAAATTAATTAGTTATAGAGGATACTTAAATCACCTCCTGACGTTGATGGAATTGATCTTATCAAAGAAAAAATAACCCAAACCCTTTCAAATTCAATCATGGTTGGTTATAATATGAAGATTTATTAAGAAGATTAAGGAGGCCAAGGTCTGGTTTCCAAGCTTCACAAGTTTAGAATCTGGGAATCATGTGCTCTACCAGTTCCAGAAATTTGGGGATGATGTAGATGATGAATCATCTTCCACCATTCTCATGGAAACTGGAGATCGATTTTGGCTAGTACTTTTCCATCCTAGCATCCTGAAAAACCTTGTTAAGAGTGATGATATAGAGATACTTGACTCTTAATGGGGTTGAAAACGTTGCACCTTATGTGCTAAGTGGATGAATTGAATATCAAGTATTTTGATACAATTCATGTAACATTACTAATGTGTTTTATCAAGTCAGGTTTCTGAGCTTCGTTGGTTAAGAATTTTGGAATCATGTGCTCTATGAGCTCCAAGAAATTGGGGACTATGTAGATGTTGAATAATATTCTGCCATTCTCATGGAAACTGAAGAGTGATTTCAGCTAGTATTTTTCCATCCCAAGGGCCTGGAAAACCTTGTTAACATTGATGATATAGAGATTATTGATTCTTTATGGGATTGAAAATGATGCACCTTAAATATGCTAAGTGAGTGAACTAAAGATCAAGTATTTTGATGCAATTCATGTTACATCAACAATGTGTGTATCATGTCAAGTTTCTGAGCTTCACTAGTTAACAATTTGGGAATCATGCACTCTACCAGTTCCAAGGAATTGAGGATGATGTAGATATTGAATCATCTTACACCATTCTCATGTAAACTAAAGAGGGATATCCGACAATATTTTTCCATTCCAGGGTCCTCAAAAACGTTGTTAATATTGATGATATAGAGATTCTTGATTCTTGATGGGGTTGAAAATTCTGCACCTTATGTGCTAAGTGAGTGAACTAAAGATTAAGTATTTTGATACAATTCATGTAACATCATCAGTGTGTATTCTCAAGTCAAGTTTATGAGATTTGCTGGTTCAAAATTTGGGAATCATGCTCTCTACTAGTTCCAGGGAATTGGGGATGATATAGATGTTGAATAGTCTTGTGACATTCTCATGAAAACCGAAGAGGGATTTAGGAAAGTATTTTTCCAGCATAGGGGTATGAAAAACCTTATTGAGATTGATGATATAGAGATTCTTGATTCTTTATGGGGTTGAAAATGATTCACCTTATGTGCTAAGTGAGTGAACTGAATATCAAGTATTTCGATACAAGTTAGGTAACATCAGCAGTGTGTTTTCTAAAGTCAGGTTTCCGATCTTCGCTAGTTCAAAATTTAGGAATCATGCACTCTACCAGTTCCAAGGATTTGGGGATGATGTAGATGTTGAATCATCTTCCGCCATTCTCATGGCAATTGAAGAGCGATTTCGGCGAGTGTTTTTCCAATCCAAGGGCCTGAAAAACCTTGTTAAGATTGATGATATAAAGGTTCTTGATTCTTGATGGGATTGAAAATGTTGCACCTTATGTGCTAAGTGGGTGAATTGAAGATCAATTATTTTGATACAATTCATGTAACATAAGCACTATGTGTTCTAAAGTCATTCGATCTTCGTTGGTTAGGAATTTTGGAAGCATGCGCTCTACCAGTTCCATGGAATTGGAGAAGATCTATATGTTGAATCATATTGTGCCATTCTCATGGAAACTGAAAACAGATTTCAAAAAGTATTTTTCTAGCCCAGGGGCCTGAAAAAACTTGTTGAGATTGATGATATAAAGATTATTGATTCTTGATGGACTTGAAAATGTTGCACCTTATGTGCTAATTGCGTGAACTGAAGGTCAATTATTTTGATGCAATTCATGTAACATCAATAGTGTGTGTTGTCAAGTCAGGTTTATGAGCTTTGATGGTTCAGAATTTTGGAATCATGCACTCTATCAGTTCCATGGAATTGGGGAAGGTGTAGACCTTGAATCATCTTGTGCCATTCTCATGGAAACTTAAGAGGGATTTCAGACAACATTTTTCCAGCCGAGGGGCCTAAAAAACCTTGTTAAGAATTATGATATAGAGATTCTTGATTCTTGATGTGGCTGAAAATGTTGTACCTTATGTGCTAAGTGAGTGAACTGAAGATCATGTATTTTGATACAATTCATGTAACATCAGCAATGTGTGTTCTAAAGTCAAGTTTATGAGCTTCTCTAGTTCATAATTTTGTAATCATGCGCTCTACCAATTCCATGGAATTGGGGAAGATGTAGATATTAAATAATCTTCCACCATTCTCATGGAAACTGAGAGGGATTTCAGATGATATTTTTCCATCCCAGGGGACTGAAAACCTTGTTAAGATTGATGATGATATAGAGGTTCTTGATTCTTGATGGGGTTGATAATTATGCGCCTTAAATGTGCTAAGTGAGTGAACTAAATATCAAGTATCTTGATACAATTAGTGTTACATTAGCAGTGTGTGTTCTCAAGTCAGGTGTATGAGCTTCGCTAGTTTAGAATTTGGGAATCATGCACTCTACCAACTCCATGGAATTGGGGATGATGTAGAGATTGAATCATATTCTTCCATTCTCATGGAGACCTTTGTGAAATAAGATTGAATTCTTTTGGAGGTCTACATGTTCACACCCTTGATTTGAGTTAAC
>NWUY0300009227.1:24346-34682 GCA_004151065.3 Larix sibirica | reverse complement strand
GCTGCTCGCTGTATAGCCAGATGGGAGACATACAACATGAGTTAATAAACATTAGAGGATCGGCCTACACTGGACACGCTGTCACAGAACGCCGAGTACCAGAATATGGTAGTGAAATCGCATCAGATTAATATGTTAATCTGTGTGGAATGTAGCAGCAAGAAAATTGGTAAACAGAGACTACGAAGGGAGATATTTTACAGCTACAGGCTGGGACAGCCTTTATATGAATTCAGAGGGTTTTTGTAATAGGCAGTAAGGACAACAGCTGATATAAGATGAACAAGACATTGATGAGGTAGTTTGAACTTGAAGTAATGCATTTGGGATGTAATCTGTGAAAATGTAGGGATCTTAGTGATCTTATTACATGTGCTGAATGTAATTTTGTTCCAAATTGAAATAAAATTGCGAATTTTTCCTAGGGAAAAAAAAACTCACATCTTATCTAGCCAACAAAAGTGAATAATAGCTCATGTGTAAGTATACAATTTTTAGCATCAACACCATGATAACCCCAAACCTAAGCCATTTACAATTGAAATAAACTTGTATTTGGGGAAAGCCATAAACAATACTGCCACCAAGGAAGGTATGATTGCAAGCCTCATTTAAAGAATAGATAATCTAGAGTCAAGTTTAGAGGATGTGAAATCAATCAAGGGTTTAGTACCATTTCATAATTAATTGTTGCATAAAGGATTAAGATTACAATTGCTTCTCAACTAATAACAACCTATTCTTTATACAAAGGGAGTTAGCTAAATTTTAGATGATTTGCACTTTTATAGTGAGTTTTGTTGGAAACCGACGTCTCGATTTTGATTGTTCAAATTGCAATTTTGATTGCATAAATGGATTCAGTGCTTTCGATTACCCTTGGGGTACCCCAATTGTGCAATTCCAACAACCCAAAACTACTATTTCAACAAATCCTGTCGAATTTTGGCCAAAAAATCGCCAAATTTCCAATAAAAATTGTCTAGAGTTTAGCTTACTCCTTATACAAAGTATGCATCAAATACTTACATTTAATTTTATTTATGGAAAAAGGCTCTACGTGTCCCACTTCCCAACTTCCATAATAAATTGGACACCAATGGTGATGCTGAGCGAATCCAATCTTAGAGCAAGAAAAGGCATATATCGTCATAAGATTTACTTATGCGTGGCACTTTTTGATTAACTAAAATACAATGTCCGAAGAACTATAATTTTATTAATTAATATATATTATGTTGTGGATACCATTTATCCAAAATACTATTGTTCACAGGTTAATAGCTCTCATGTTTTATCGGCCCAGTGGAAAATATTGCTTTGTGGCCATCAAGGGCTTGATGGGAGGGTTTTTGGAAGTGTGAGCGCAAGAGGATTCCCATTCAACTCGATGGCCGCTCCTCCCCTGCCATGCTACTCTCCAAATTCATCAGCAACAATTTCATGTTCATATGCCAACATATTCTCTCCTCCAATCTTTATAAACTATCGTAGGGAATCAAGGGATGCTGATTGTTCTTCACTAAATGTGTGGCAGAAGCACCATTTTCATGGAAATTTCTTGCCATTACTCCCCACCATCGGGACTATCGGTGGCATACATCTCACAAAGATTTCTTCATTATAGGGAAAAAAATTTCCTTCCTCTGCTTGGATTTATTTATTTATTCTACAGCTTTTGTTGACGTTTTTCTACATATTGTGGTTGTTATCTTATTATATGGCATAACCCTATGGGAGGGTGTCGTTCCAAATTAATCATCATTCCACTCTACTAAAAATGATAGCATTTTAGCTCCACAGGCTAAACATCTATTGACCATGTGGGTGTAAATAAAAATATCACGTAAACTGAATGCTTCAACTAAACATATAAAAACTCGATATTTCCCATAAGAACTCGACACAATCATGTAATGTAATGCCAATATACCAATTGCTAAGGTCGTAATCCCTTATAGGCGCAAATGGGTTTGACCAATTTTGGTGATATATTAATTTTTGGGTTGGTGGTCTAGATCATTGGGACTTTTACACAGTCTTAAAAGCGATTCTTTTTACCAAAACCTGCCCCTGGGATTTGAACCTTGGTCATCTTTACAACAAGTGCTCCAACTTGTTGCTAGACCATAGCTTGACGGACAATTTTGGTATTAAATTAGACACAGCCTTTGCCATGTTTGACTAGCATTAAAATGAAACTATGAGATGAATGCGTTGACTGCAGAGCATCCATAAACTATCAGGATGTGGGACACTGTGTTGCGGTTATGGTAAGTGACCATCTGACCCGACTTAATAGCCATGATGGATTTTGTTGAATAATGTCCCCTTGTGTGGACATGTTGCCCCCTGACACAAGCAAACCACTTTCTTTGGAGTACTCAAACCTTGGTGGGACAATAACAACACCCTGCTTTCATCGACCTGGCAAGCCCCTTGTGACTTTTCAACCACCACTAGACTAATGATACATTAAATTACCTTATCTTCAACCAAATTGTCTTAAATATTTTCTGTAGATTCAATTAGAGTAGCGACTCGTAAAGCCCTTCGTTTAGATCCCCATTTGATTTGGGAATTGAAGATAAAACTACATGTTCTACTCAAGTTCAGTTTGCTTCCTAGTAACAAAATTGCCTAAAAAAATCCCATGTGGAATGGGACATAAACCAAACAAAACTTTACTTAAACCAGCATATGGAATGGTTATTTGTCAGTTTTTGTGAGCAAAGTTAGTTGCAATTAACTTAAGCTAACATATGGGAAAAAGTAGTCTCGACTTTGAGAAAGGTAATGAACACTTTAATTGGTATAAGAATTATGTAAGGCATTTTAAGCAATTAGATAATAGAAAATATGGATCAAAACATTCAATTACAGCAATCAAAAATCAATGTCAACACGAGAAAAATGTACCCACTTAATGCTTAAACTTCTAAAAAATCCCCCCACTCATCATGAACACCATTAGATCCTCTCGATAACAAAGAATAGAAGTAAATATTCATAGAGTTTAATACAAACTAATAGAGATTTAGTGTACCTTGTGCATGTGTTTTTTGTCTCTCCATCTTTTCACTTGATAGTGATTTGGAGGACAAAAGAAATTGCTAACTACTTAGGAGATAATCATGCATAATAAAAAATATAGTACATGCTTTGGCGAGCACTAATAATAATATTGGCTTTAAGGGTTTTCAATCTAAAAGCCACTAATAAAACATAACATTCCAAAGGTTTGTGACTTGGGGAAAAGACTCAAATAAAGAGGGACCCATTATTGTTTCAATTTAAACCAAAGCAACCACAAGTTGAAGCTCTTGGAGTTTGTAACACCTTATGAGTCTTGTAATGTAGCCCTTATATGTCCTTTAGTCATCAAACACCTTATGGCACCCCTCTATAATCAAAATAAATAGCCATAACATTAAAATAACATGAATAACCAAGTAATGAAATACTTTATCATTTCCAGAATTATGAATTGATGTTTCCCACATACTCTTGCCCAAGGAAATAACATATGCGATATCATCATGCAATTAACCTTGTGATATGAACTAAACTAGCACCATAAAATAGAAATATAGATATAAGTAAACTCTTCAAAGTACCAAAAATAGAACCAAGCTTATCCATAAACCAAAATAATAGTCTACATGTCATGTTGGGCATTGAAACTACTTTGGTAGGAGGAGGTCTACAATCACATGCGCGGTTATGGTAGAAGATTTGGGTTTCTGCAACTTAGGTGGAGAATGCACTAGAACTACAACTGTAAGTCCTTCACCGTGGATTCAAACCTCGAGTTATTTGACTATGGAGAGGGTGAGGTGATAAGCCTTAAGTATGTCTTGCATACTCATAATGAGTTAGTCAAAATTTGGGAATGCTCCAAGGCATTGAGTGCAACTTTGCTAGTAGAGGCCACAGAGGAAGATGGACTATCGAATTCAATAGGTGATAGTAGGAGCAAAGCTAGGAGGACATGGGAAGGGACGTCATAAGTACTTATGGAGATTTTCAAGCAAGATAATTCATTCGGATTAACATTGAATACTCTCATGGGTAATTAGACTCAAGGTGGAGTGGTAGCTAAAACTTGCACCAGCTCTCTTATGGATCCTTCTTCAATATATTTCTCTCGTACTGAAGTCTTTAGGGTGGGTCATTTATAGTATGTTCATGGAAAAGGTGTGGATGAGGTTTTGAAGAATTGTGCACAAGAAGAGGAGTAAAGTATTTATGCAAAGGAATTTTGAAAGGGTTACTATCAAATATTCCGCAAAGTTTATTGGAAAGGGGACCCATCCAGTTCGCAAGAAGACATGTATTCAAGTGCAACCTGCATGTCGGGTTAAGATGATGGTCAGTGTTCATGTGCATTTGCCAAAAGTAGAGGGTTTGATGGATATGGTAATCATTGGTAGATTCATGGGAAAAGTTGGTAAGAGTGGGACTTTAAAGGGTTGGTTGTTAAAGCACTAAAAGCCCATTATGAGCTATTTTCAAGTATTTCATGTCTAGGTGCATGGGTGGACATGCCTTATGTTCAAGTGTACAAAATATGTAAATTTGGTGATGGCAAAAGACTGGATGTGGGGACATCCGGGTCTTTTTCTTAATCAATAGTTGACTAGTTAATCCCCGAAGGGAGGAAAATTATGTTCAAATGATTTGGGTTTTGATGCGTCATCTCCCCCTAAACTATGGCATACCAAAATTTTGGAAAAAATGGGTAATTATATTGTGTGCTTTATAGCTTATGAAGACAATTAGTTGGAGAAGCTTGATGCCACAATAACTCGTATTTTTTGTGGAAATTGACCCACGTGAGGGTCTTTTGGTGGATTTAGAGATTGAGTGGGAGAACTGGAAGTATAAACAAGAACTTGATCATTGGAAATTACCACTATAATGCATTTATTGTCACAAGGGGGGGCATTTGAGGGATACATGTACTTTGGCAAGGAAGGCTCCTAGGAAGCACATAATGTTGTGGGTTAAAAAGAATGAGGGGAAGGTGGTTGTGGTGACTTTGTATGTTTCGAGAGAAAAAGGTTGTACAATTAAGGATGGTTACAGTGGTCTTGTGGGGGTCGATAGGATTTCAAATCCAATGCCTAAAAAAGTCTTGGACAAGTTGGAGAATTCTACACCGATATCAACCCCTCTTAAAAAAGGTATGGACATTTTGGACCCTACCGTGTGTCTTCTTGAAGTGCATTGTGGCTCCTCGTTTCTTTCTAGCAATGAGGCTCCAACAAAACTTAAGAAAATACATCTACAAGTATTCATATGTCCATAATTGATAACAATAATGGGGGTTTTAGGGTTCATGATCATCTAGGAGGGTAAGATCCTATCCAAAATCTCAGGTTTTTGCTTCATCTAAGTGTTTCTTCAAATTATAGTTTTGACCCTTCCCTATATACTAGTCAAGAATGTACTGGTATGGAGCTAGGTAGGGGTTTACATGAGAATTTGGAGGACATACCCTCTTTGCCTCTAAAATATCATAAGGAGTGTTTATTCAAATTCTGGTTTTGACCCTTCCCTTTATACCAATCAAGAGCGTATTGGTATGGATTCATACAAGGGTTTACATGAGGATTTGGAGGACATGCCTTCTTTGCCTCTAAAAGACCCCAAGGAGAAGATCCAAAAACCTCCTTTGATATCATCTTATATCCTAAGATGCAAGAAAGATCAACAAGGGTAATGTAAGGGGGTAGAGAGGGGATTGGCTATGATAAAGGATTCCCTTCACAAGTTGGGAGAAAATCAGGTAAAGAAAGAGACCAAAGAAGGAAAGCAACTTACCATAAGTAGGGACCTTATAGTGGGAAAGGCCCAAAAATAGGTTACCAAATCATCATTCTTTCATTTAATGATAGAGGGTTGGGGTGCCCATAAGCAAGTTGCCCTAAAAAGAATTTCTTGTTTACAATATTGATATGGTGATGTTTCAAGAAACAATGTTCCCTATCTAGAAAACTTTAGATTTCTTGTATGGTGTCTTAAAGAACTAGTATTTTTGTTCTGTAGATATTGTAGGGTTGTCTGGAGAATTAATTATTGGGTGCAGTGTTAAGTTTGAATCCATTTCTACTTTAGTGTTGAATTTAGGAATTATGGTGGATCTTTTAGCTAAGGAGTTTGGTAAAGAAATGAGGTTGATCAATGTGTATAGGCCTTATGAGGATAGGAGACCATTTTGGGGAAATCTTGTTGATTATGGTATTCAAAGTGGCCCTAATGTGATTTTAGGGGGTGAATTGAACTTAAGCCTTAATCTAAGTAAAATATGGGGGGAGGTAGCCATAAGGGATCCTCTTGGAGATTATTTCTCGCACGTGTTTGAGACACTTCACCTAGATGATGTAGAACCTGTCAAGATTGTACCCACTTGGAGAAATGTTAAAAGAATCCAAGAGGGAATCTCCAAAAGACTAGATAGCTTCCTATTGGCAAAGTCCATAGTTAGTGGGAAGAAAAAAAATCTTGGGTTGGTTTGGGAGGTGTGTCAAATCATCTTCCAAATTTATGAAACTTGGACTTAGAATATTGGAAGCCTCCAAGCCCTTTTGTTGGGCCAAAAAATTTAAACAATGGACATTGAATCCCTCAGCTCACTTTAATTATCAACTTAGGGGTTCATGAAAACTTATGAGGTGTTGTACATTATATATGCAATTGCACATGTCTAAGTTGAACTAATATCTTGAAACACCATAAAGAAAATGCCCAGCCTTGGTAAGCCACTACTCTAACACTACAAGCCATTAAGTTCATGATCTTCACTCTAAGTCCCTCGACGATGTGCAAGTGTCGGCACAAGTCTAAAGATCATCGTCGTTAGGTTGAAGTGATAGGTTAATGCATCAATGAAACTAGGATCCTAAGGCCAATGTTAGATCAGTCAATCCTTACAACCTTGAGTAATTACAAAGACTTCATTAGACATGCTTCAAGGTACTCGACATCGTAAAGTAAATCAGAGCAATGAAACATATAAAACAAGGTAAGGTACTTGGCATTGTTTAGAAATGTAAAGAATCATGGAATTGTTGTAAATTAAATAGTGTTCTACTTTACTACATAAGTCTACAAAATAATCTGAATTATGTCCATGTATAAATGCAATGAGAATTGTATAGGAGAGTTTTTTTCCGAGAGCAAGTTGAATGGTGCACCCTAACTTGCGCGAGCCTGGATCTGCGCCTGTTCAAGCCCTCAGCCTCTGCGGCCAGGGCACTTGCCTCGAGCTCCCTCTGTCTTTGATCTGCCTGCTACCCTCCTACAACATGAGCTTGGCCATTGTTTCTATGGCCTCGGGAGGAGGCCCTCCCCTCCCCTCCGATCTTCCTGATTTCTTGAAGCTCGTTGCTGCTCAGGGGAAAAAAGTCCCTCTCTACCTCACAACAGAAGTTTGTGAAGAAATTAGATGAGATCCCCATCGTCGCACTGCAATTAGAGCAACCCTGCAGAACAACTCTCAACCTTTCGAATTGAGGATTGATAGGCTAGTTTACAGGCTTATGGCCCTCTCTGAAATCCACTAAAATTTGGGTGCAGAAGAACTAGAGACCGTTGATCTCAGAAGAAGTAAATTCTTACTTCCCGGAGAAAGGATTCTTCGCATTGTACTAAAAAACAAGCAAGATCGCGAGCTAATATTCAGAAATGGACCATACTTCATGGGGCCACAAGGACTGTGCATGAACAAATGGAACCCGGATTTCGATCCATCTCAATATATCCCACTGCAATCTCGGTTTGGGTAATACTCCCACATCTACCCCTTCATTGTTGGAACTCATAATCATTAGAAGCCATCAGGAATACTCTGGGGAATTACATAGACATAGCAGACCGAAAAGATCAGTATTCATGTGTAAGGATCTGCGTTGAAGTAGATCTGGAACACGGACTCCTAGAAGCAATAAACCTCAAAGTGGCATATTGGTCCCACATCTAGGAATTAGACTACAAGCAAATCCATTTCAAATGCAAGTATTGCCACGAATACGGGAACTTCGCTCGATCATGCAAGAAGAAGCTCGCAGATCCAGAGGCAGGAAGAGAAAAAGAGCAACGGAAAACCGCACAAAAAATTGCCAGATTGGGATCAAAAACCTCATCAAAAGGCCCAAGTTCAAAGAAAGTAGATTACCAATATCAAAAGCCGATGGATACCAACAGCAGGAATAGATGCAAAGTTCTCGAGATGCCAGAAATCCAAGAAAACCCTGAAGCCCCATAAGAAGGAGAAATCCCTTAGAAACAAGAGACTCAACAAGCATCCCAAATCCATGAATATCCAAAATATCTTCAACCCCAAAACACCCCAAGCCCCAAAAGGAACAAAATATCCTATGCAGATGTAACAAAAGCCAACTCATCAACCTCCCCTACATATTCGGAGGAATTCATCGACAAATCATCAAAAAAGCTTGGATGAAAAACAAGCAAAGATCTAAGGGAAGAAGAAGAAGAACGCAGGAAAACCCAAGGATCTCAAGCAACTATGGATATGGCCTTCAGTACGAACACTCGAGCCAGAATAGCAGGAAAGAAAATAGGAGACCCAGCAGGAGGGGGGGCCCCCTCCACCCACAACAGTAGATAATGAAGTTGGTCTCTTGGAATTGCAAAGGTTTAGGCAGCCCCAACAAAATAGAAGCAGTAAAAAATCTCCAAAAAATTGACATGCCAAACATCCTCCTACTCCAAGAGACCAAACTCGATGAAAAGGTCGTCCTAGCCATAGGAAAAGAAAAATGGAAGAAAAATACCAGAATTGCTGTAAGCGACAGAGGGGCCTTCGGTGGCCTAACAACCCTATGGTCTTCATATATCTTCCAACTGCACAACTCCTATGTCACTCAGCACTGGATCTATATAGAGCTCACTCACATTCCAAGCAACAATCAAATTGCACTCTTCAATATGTATGTCCCCAATCTATACTCCGAAAAGAAAGAGTGCTGGAACTTCCTCGAAGACTTCTGAGATGCATATGCTCCACAAAACCTAATTTTAGCTGGAGATATGAATATTACTCTATCCACAACTGAGAAAAAAGGGAGGTATCATCGGAAAGGATTTATTCAGATCTCAAGTAGAAGCTCTCGTCCAAATATGGGATCTACTTGACATTAAACCCAAGAGAGGGATATATACCTAGTCCAATAAGCGTTTGGGAAAAGGAAATATAATGGCTATATTAAACAGGTTCCTCATCCAAAGAAACCTTCTGACAGACAAACAAACTATCATCTAAAAAATAATGGCAAATATGGCTTCAGATCACAAGCCAATCCAGCTCCATTTTCAAGAAAACAAAGATCTCGGTTCGATCCCCTTCAGATTCAGTCCTTAATGGCTAGACCATACTAGCTTTTGGGACATTTTGGATAAATCTTGGAAGACCCCTGTCTCTGGCTCCCCTAGGTTCGTTTGCGAGCAGAAGCTCATCATCACCCAAAAAATGTTAAACGAATGGGCCAAATTAAATTGCCCTCCACCTTCGAATTTCAGGAAAAAAACAGTTGACGAATTGGAATCCATCCAAACAATTCAGGATGAACATCCAATTGACAACTCCACGCTTCAGTAAGAATTCAAACATCAAGGCCTATCAAGCTTTCCGTAAAGAAGAGGAATTTTGGATATTAAAATCTCAAAGTACTTGGCTTAAAGCCAGTGACAAGAAATACTGCTTACTTCCACAAGCAAACCAAAGGCAGACCACAAATGAATTACATCTAAGAATTCAAAACTGAAGATGGTTCGATTGTCAAAGGGTATGAGAATAAAAAAATTGCAGCACAGAAACACTTCTCCAATCTATACACTGAGAACGATAACATTGAACAAGAAGGAGAGCAAATCCTCCTTGAACGTATCCCTAAAAGCATCACACAGGAGGACAACGTCGATCTGCTCAAGCCATTCACCAAGCATGAAGTCATCAGCACTATCCAGTCTTTTGATCCTGACAAAGTGCTAGGACCTGATGGCTACTCAATACATTTTTACAAAGCTTGTTGGCATTATATTAAAATTGACTATATGAGAATGGTCAAGAGCTTCCATTCAAAAGCAAAGATTGACGGTTGTACCAATTCCACTTTCCTTGCCCTTTTCCCAAAGGAGATGAATCCCAGCTCCTTTAGCAGATTTTGCCCAATCTCCTTATGCAACACATCATATAAGAATATAATATCCAAGATGCTAGCAAACAGAATGAAGCCCCTCCTAAAAAAAATCATTTTAGACAATCAAGGAGGTTTCTTGGAAGGAAGACAAATCCTCGACAACGTCATCC
>NWUY0300009223.1:96697-108918 GCA_004151065.3 Larix sibirica | reverse complement strand
TCCAAAACCCTAACTACTTGACATGGCTAAATTACAACTTACTAATGGGTCTTAATTAATAAAGAGACCCTTTTTACATTGATTGTTGAACACTAACTTATTCGGCCTTATTACAAATTTATGGACATATACTATGTATGATTAATTCTTAAAGTAAGGTGAGTTAGGGTAGGGCCCTAACATGCCCTCTCCCTTCAAAAGCAACGTTTCCCTCAATTATGAAGATGCAGAAATTACTGTAAAATGTTGGATGGTTCCCAAGTGGCATCTTCTTGTAACATATCTTACCACTGGATCAAAACTTCCTTGATTGTGAGCCCTCACAATTGTCTTTCCTTGGAAGCCAATACTGCAGCAGGTTGAATCCAAATGAAGCCTTCCTCATTCAATTCTGGTAAGTTGGTATGTACTTTGAAATTTGGTCCCACCACTTTTTTGAGACAAGAGACATCGAAGATGAGGTGAATCTTGGAATGGTATGGCAGAGCAACCTTATAGGAAACATGTTCAATGCACTGTAGGATGGTGTTGGGTCCATAGAAATTCAAAGTGAGCTCATGATGGAGATGGGACTTGAGAGATGTTTGTTTATATGGTTGTAGTTGAAGAAACACGAGATCCCCAAATTCAAAGGAGCGCTTAGAGTGATGTTGATCGACTTGTTGCTTCATTTTGTTTTGGGCAAGAATCAAATTGTCTTTAACAATGTGGAGAATGTCAACCCTAGTGCAGAGTGCATTATCCACTGCCTGAACCCGTGAGGTACTTGGTATATTAAAAAAAAAATTGATAAGGTTTTTTTTTTTTGTGTGTATTGTTTCAAATGGTGTCAACTTTGTGGAACCATGATAAGTGGTATTATACCACCATTGGGCAGAGGGAGCCAGTGTGTCGATTGATGTGGATTATCTTACGCAAAGTAGCACAAGTAGTTTTCCAGGCACTTATTGACCACTTCAATTTGACCATCTGCTTGGGGGTGGTATGTCATGTTGAGATTCAATTGAGTTCCTTAAAGTTTTAACAACTTTTGTGAAAACTTGCTAGTAAAAGTGGGGTCACGATCATAGATAATAAAAGTGGGCATGCCATGGAGTTTGAAAGTTTGATCTAGGAAAACTTAGGCCACCAAAGAGGGTGTAAAAGTGGGTGGTAAGGGACAAAAATGAGCATATTTGATCAAATGATCTACGACCAACATAATGGCTATTTTATTGCATGTCTTAGGAATCCCCACATTGAAATCCATAGAGATATTAGTCCATATATGATTAGGAATGGGGAGTGGCTACAAATCCCCTGGTGACTTCACTATTTCACCATTGTGCCGTTGGAAAATGTCGTAGGAAGCAATGAAGTTATGGATATCTTTTTCATGCCTTCCCAGAAGAAAGATCGCTTAATTCTATCATAAGTTTGATGAAATACTAAGTGGCCTGTTGTGGGTGATTATTGTAATTCTGCCAAGACTTTTGGTTTCAATGCAAAATCTGATGTGAGAAAGATGCACCCCTTATACCTCAAAATATTTTGGTTCCATGTATACCCGGGTGGAGGATTCAAGTCTTCTTGAAGCCTTTTGATGAGGTGGAAAAATGTGTCATGGGCCAACCATTCCTATCGCACTTCATCCAACCATCCTAGGACTGGTAAATATAAATCCAAGAATGAACCCTCCTCTTCAAATTGCCTAAACAAGGCGTCAACCGCCACATTGTTGCAACCCTTCTTATATATGATTCGTAATCATAACCCAACATCTTAGTGACTCATTTATGTTTCTCGGGTGAGGAAATATGTTGTTTCAGGAAATAAATTGAGACTATGATGGTATGTCTTGATTTGGAAATATCGGTTGATTAGATAGCGGTGCCATATCTCAACTGCATGAAGGAATCTATTTTTCATTTCTTTTTTCATAGGTGTATTTTCCCAAGTTTATATCATAGAGATGCTTACTAGTGAAGGCCAAGGGACGTCCTTCCTACGATAAGATGGATGCCAATCCACAACTGGAGGCATCACATTCTAAGATGAATGTCTTAGTGAAATCCGGCATGGCTGGTACATGTGTAGTACACATGACCTCCTCGAGGGATGAGAAATCCTTCTCTATTGTTTCATGCCAGGAAAAGGGATTCTTTTTTAGCAATGTCGTTAGAGGAGTTTCAATCTTCCCATAGTTCACCAAAAACTTATGGAAATAGCCTACAAGGATAAGGAATAATCACAAGTTCTTGGAGTGTCAGGGCACAACCAATTCTTCATAGCTCCCACTTTCTTGGGATCCACCCGAACCCCATCTTGACTCACAATATGGCCCAATTATTCAAACTCGGTCACCCCAAAAGCACACTTGGAGTGTTTCACAGATAATTGTTGGTCCTGTAATAATTGCAAAGTACGAGAAACATGTTGGAGGTGACTTTCCTAGGTGGGATTGTAGACCAAGATATCATCAAAGAAAACTAAGACAAAATAGTGAAGGAAGGGGTGAGAAATCTTATTCATGAGACTCTGAAAAGTAGTTGGGGCATTCCGAAGTCCGAAGGGAATGATAAAAAACTCATAATGACCTTCATGAGTGCGAGAAGTTGTTTTGGGTATATACACCTCTTTCATCTTGATTTGATGGTAGCCCGAACAAATGTTGAGTTTGGTGAATAATTTGGCACCATGCAACTCATCTAAGAGATCATCAATGACCTGAATAGGAAATTTGTCTTTGATAGTGATTTTTGGAGAGCTCATAAATCATGACACATGCACCAATCACCTTCATTTTTTAGGATCATAACCATAGGAGAAAAAATAAGGGTTGGTGCTAGGACGAATAACATCGACATACAACAATTCCTAAACGATCTTTTCAATTTCATTCTTCTGGGTAAAAGTGTGGCAGTAAGGACGAACATTGGGGGGTTGACTACTTGGAATTAAAGGAATGGAATGGTCATGTTCCCCATGGGATGGAGCTAAACCCTTGGGCTAATCATAAACTTGTTGGTACTTGGAGAGACCCTGTTGCAATTCGGGGTGAATATCTGAGGGGGGGGTGTCCAAAACTTGTATGGCATGGAATGGAGCAATAACACTAGAGTGGCCCTTCTTCAACAGTTTCTCCATGCGGTGGGAAGAGGTAATTTCAGGAGAACCCAGAGTAATTACTTGAAGGTTATGTGTGTGCCTAACCCGAGTAAAGAGGAGAAAAAGTTTGTGAAAATACATGGTGGTAGGATCTAAGGTCCCGAGCCATTCAACCCCAAAATGATATCATAGCCACCCATGTAATTAACAAACATATGAGTCTTTAGATGGTAGTCACCCATTTGGAGTTTGAAATTCTCACATCGGCCACCAAATTTCATTGTACCTCCATTGGCTACCAAGATTTAGAAATTGGAAATGGGGTGGATATAGCAATGGGTGTCTTTCACCACACATTTATGGATGAAATTATAGGTGATGCCACTATCAATTAGCATGATGACTTTCTTGTGCTTTATGTAGCCAATCAATTTCAACATCCAAGGATTGGAAAGCCCAGATAAAGCATGAAGGGAAATTTATGGTTTCTCTTCAGGAACTGGCATATTGGGAGCATCTTCAAGAGGTGACATTTGGTTGTCACCTTTTGGACCTTCGGTTTTGGTAGAGGTTCCACTATGTTTTCTTTTGGGACCTCATGGGGGTTGGCTTTGAACTAGAAAATTTTCTATTATTTACATTTATTTCCTCTTACATATTTTTCATCATAATTATAGCAAAGGCCAAGGTGTTGGCACTCAACCATGGCCTTCAAGGTGAGCTTATGGATGCAAAAAGGCAGGGGGGGTTGTTGGAAGGTGGAGCTAGGGGAGATACGATGTGAGGGGAAGAGGAAGGGTGCTTGGTTATGGCATTGCGGACAAATTCAACTTCGCGAGCTCTATTGAAAGCTTCCAACCAAGTGGAGGGTCGTTGCATGAGGGCATGCACACGAATTGCCTCCTTGAGGCCATTAATGAAACATTCTTGAAAAAAAGAATCAGGGAAGTCTTTGGTGCAAACAACCAACAGCTCAATTGCTATCATATAGTCTATAATAGTGCTTGTTTGGCACAATTTAGTCAATTAACCTAATAATGAGTGTCACGGTCAATTCACTCATGAAGGATCTTCACAAATCTGCTCCAAGGGACATAATGCCAATAAGACTTCTGGTACCATTGCCACCACTACCAACATTCAAAATCTAAATATAAGACCCCAATTTCCAACTTTTGGAGATAATCTTTAATGCCATGGAGTGAAAAATCACGGGTCACCCAACCCGAGGGGTTGGAGCCATCAAAATTTTACATGTCCATCTTTGGAAAATGGTGCCATGGAGTGTTGTAGAGTGAGAGACCTAGTCATTAGTGGCTATGACTTCAAGAGTGGGGGTGTCAAAGGGGGGAACATATCCACAATGTTGGACAATAACAATTAGCAGGAAATGGGTGTTGGAGTACTTATTTTCCTATTTGATCATCCACTAGGTGAGTTGGCCCCTGTGCTGGGTGAATTGGCCCACATAAGAGGCAAGGGTTTGAAGGTCAGAAGGCTAAGTGGACTATTTCAGACTGGGTTTCAGGGGATTTTGGTTGGTATTCTCCATGTTGGTCTGGTAGCAGGTGTGTACCATGGGATCCAAAAAGTAGGAAGTGCAAAAGGAGAGCGGTAGGGTCTACCAAAACATGATTGTAGGAGATATATAGAAAAATGATTAGTATGAGGCAAGGAGTCTATGGAGGTAGGTCACAAATAAGACTTTTCAAGACTCCCAAAAAAGGTTATGACAATTATATATCAAAACGAGTAACGCGATGCAAGGATTCCAATGAAGTAGGCCACAAATAAGGGTTTTCTAAACCCTCTAGAAGTTTTTTAATGTTGGGGATTGAATGCTATTGCACTAGAAGAATTTCCAAACTCTTGTTAGATTCAAAGATGTAGGAATTCGCATGACCTCCCCCAATAAATTTTCTTGCTGCTGAGATAGAATTAGGAAATCTCACAAACAAGTTGCAAAGAGAAGGCTTTCTAGTTTTTTCTAGGGTTTTAAAGTCGAGGGATTGTCATGCACTATAGCTCTCTTATACACATGTGGGGTCCAATAGTAGTACTCGACCCAATCTCTCAAGGCTCTAACTAAGGAGAATATTGTTCCCTTAGCCGTACTAACCGACTACCTAGGTACACAAGAGTATCTTCCCGAGTGTTGTTCTCAGTACCACTACAGAAACAAGATGACCGTAGGTAGGATGGTTTCATGTGACCTATGGGACTTTTGATATCCCTGAAGGCATGTGGAAGTGATTATATGTGCAGGTGTTTTCTAATGTGATACTACTCGAAGGGGTACCAACATGAGTTACATCTATGTACAATTGCACCATATGAGGGTACAACATGACTAAGTAACAACTATAGTTGTTTTGTGTATTGCTCCCCAACTGCAGGTTCAACCACTAAACGATAGATCTTTGTGGATATTTTTAGATGCTAGAACACATCTCTAGCATAAAAAAAAACCTATCAATTCTTGGAGGTGTGTTGTCTTAGGATCGTGGCTTTGATACCACTTGTGGTGTTCCTTACCCCTAAAACTTGAGAACCACATAGTATATAGCAAGATTAGCATGCGATAAACTAGAAATAAACAACACAACCAAAAATATGAGACATAATAGAAAAATATGGCAAAAAAGAGCTTTCATATTATGCGAACAATGTTCATGAGCCTCTTATGGTAGGGCCACCATTCACTTGAGTAGATCTTAGTTACAATATTCTTCACAAAACACTTCATAGCCTTAAAGCTTCTTTAAATATGCCTCAAATTCCAAAACCCTAACTACTTGACATGGTCAAAACACAACTTCATAATGGGTCTTAATCAATAAAGAGACCCTTTTTACATTGATTGTTGAACACTAACTTATTTGGCCTTATTGCAAAGTTATGGCCTTATACTATGTATGATTAATTCTTAGAGTAAGGCGAGTTAGGTTAGGGCCCTAACATGGGTCCACTTTGGACTTGGAGTGGCTTGCATGAAATCTTAGAGAAGGAAAAGGTAAGGCAAGTCAACTATATAAAGAGGATGCTTGAAAAGTGCTAAGGCATCATCAAAGATTCATCGAGCAAGTGATTGGTCATTCACAAGAGTGCAAGTGTTATATGATTGTGCTAAGATTAGGGATGATGTAGTAGGACAACTTGGCAATGGCTCAATGAATAGTAGAAGAAAAAAGAACCTGTAGGAGGCATGCATGTGGTTGCTTTAGGGGTTGTATTGACAATGCTTGTAGGCACTTATGTTCGATAATTGTAGTCTATAAAAGAGCCAATTCATATAAATAAAATCAAGGCATCCACCTTGGGTGCCACCTATACATGTGTATTATGGTTTCTTTACTTGGACCAATGCTATGTTCCTTGCAACACATTGTGTTGGATAAGCATTGTTTAAATATTTGCTAAGTATAAAGTATTTATGGGATTTATTAAGGCCACAATAGGATGTGTGCCTATTGTTGGATGAACTTAGTGTGGGCCTTAGTTTCCTTTAACATATTGTAGCTTAAGGCGAAGTTATGGGTAGAGCTTAAGTGAAGACACGTAGTCTAGTTATAGTAGGCGTAGGCTGGCCAAGACCCTATAGTTAAGGCAAGGTAGTGTCGTACAACCTTAGGTGTTGAAACAAAGTTGGGATACCCCCACGGTTGAAAAAAAGATTCAGGCATATTGTAGGTCTATGGCAATACCCTTCTTTGAGTTTGAGAAACCTCCATGACTTATTTGAGACAATGAAACCTCCATTCCCTCACTATCACTAACTTCCTCTATTGACTCAAGAATTACAAAGTGACAATAATCCCTTTTTACCTACCTAGGAATAATGGAGCAACGATTTCGTTACCTATCGAGGTATACCCTTCTCTGAGACTGAGAAACCTCCATGCCTTATTCAAGATCAAGAAACCTTTACTCCACAACTAGTTGGCACTGATAATTCTTGACATACTTGGAGATAACGAAGGCATTAATCATTTTCAACCTACTTCTGAATAACATAGTGACATGCTCATTACCGTACTAGGGTCATACCGTAATTCAAAATTGAGAAACGTCCACACCTTTGAGATCTAGAAACTTCCTGTCCACACCTCACTAAGGCTAATTCTTTTCATCATATTTGATAATAACAAATCGACACTAATCTTTTTCGACCTCTTAACAAATACCTAAAAAATAGAATACGCGTAGGATAAAAGACAACCAAAACGCCCCGCTTTTCCGGCGAAAAGTTTCATCAAAACCGATCAAATTTGTTCCTGGAAATTGTTATTTCCACAGTTCTGCAATTTCAACAATCGTAATTCCCTCTCCTAAACTAAATGCCCTATTTTAAAACTACCCAGATCACCGAAATTATGATTTGAGCATTCCAAATTGCCATTTCAGCTATTCTTACTCTGTCGGATTCCGACGAGTGAGAAACGTTTTAGTTAACCCTTATACTGCTCCAATACAATACCAAAAAAAAACTTTATTTTTCACACCTTTTTTGGATCGAGAAACCTCCATACCACTCCCCAAAACACCATCTTACTCAAATATGACACCACAGATGCTATTGCATATATAGTGCATAATAACCGAACAAAACTTTTGACTTGATCATTTCTTATGAACCAATTATTCTCCGAACAGAGTCTCCATGGGAGACGGAATCCCAGTTGTGTAGGAAGATTAATAAATTTATGGGCAGTTTCTGGCGAAATTTTTTTGAGCGGCATATGGAGAGGAGCCTATGAGAAGCCTCTTCTGTATTCCATCGGTTGTTTTGGCGAGAACAAGGGTTTGCTTTCGGATCGACCGTTTCACCATGGCGACTGTAAGCGGAGGAGTCGTCGAAGGGACGGAGAACATGGAGAAATCCAGAGAGGCAAAGGCAAAGGCAGAAGAAGAAAATAAAAAAAGGGAAGAAGAGATAGAGAAGATTTTGATGGAGAAGATAGGGCCGCCTCCAGAGAAACCTCTCCCTGGGGACTGTTGTGGTAGTGGCTGCGAGCCCTGCGTGTGGGACACCTACTTCGACCAATTGCAGGAATACAAGAAGGAAAAGAATTCCATTCTTAAATCCCTTTCTCCGCCCTGATTTTCCTTCGGCTGTAAAATTTCACGATTCTCCACTCAAAATTGCTGAAGGCTTTTGCTCTGGTGGGTTTCTATGTCTTGGCCAATATTCGGCTGCCATTTTTTTATTGATATATTTCGTTCATTGTTTTAGAGGAGATCTGTTCATTAGAATTGCAAAGAACACTTGCGGGGCACAAGTTATGCTGTAAATGTAAATCCAGATCCAGATTGTTAATAGATTGAATCAAATTGAATTCGAATTGGAAATGAACGATTGAATGGTAAATAATTGTTATTTTAATTTGTCTTGATGGTCAAAAGCATGCAAGAATTGTTTTCATGCACGCCTTTTTCCTCCTCAAGCGCATACTAAAATTGTAAAAACCCTTTATATAAATTCATAGTATTTGGCATCCACTGAAGGCATCAATTATGAGAAGCTACACATGTTCTATTTATGTGAGAAAGTAGGATAAATACCCTGAATACACCTTATATTTGGCCTTTTTTCCCTGGGATATGGTAAAATCTGGTTTTGCGTTTCAGAATTACTTGCTGAGAGTGTATTGCAAGTGTTTTATGGTTTTTTAAGGCCTCTGTTTCAGGGATTTTTGACGCCTCCAGATTGTATATTGTAGGTGTTTTGGACCTCTATTTCACCGGTTTTTGACTCCTCTGAATCGATTTTTGACATCGGAAGCAACCATTTCAGTCATTTCAAACGTTTTGGGTTAGATTTAATTGCTCTATAAACCGGTGCAATCCGTAGATTAGTATCCCATTTCTCTGTATGTGCAGTTTTAAGGAAAAAACAACCCACGTTTAAGGGAATAAAAACCAAAAAATCGGCATGTTCCCTCGCCACAGAGGTGGTAGTGGTTGAAGTGGTCAATCGGGTTGGATGGTTAAACTAGACCTTTAATCAGTTTGCACTTTTTTTTGGTTGTCCGAATATGATGGCAAAATTTTCAGTAGCATTACACCATGTACGGAACTTATATTATGGTGAAATTTTGATTAGGGAATTTGGTAAAAAATTTAGTGGCATTGTTACACCATTTATGGTGGAATTTTGATTAGGGAATTTGGTAAAAAAATTAGTAGCATTGTTTTTTTTTAACAAAAACGGATAAAATATATTAAGAAAAAAAGAAAGAATAATGAGGAACCATGGCTGAGCCAATCAGATTCATTACAGAATTCAGTTTGCCACAGAGTCCAAAACAGAGATCAGATTTCTTCATTGGATCCTGATTGCAAATGTGATTATCAACTTGCGATAAAGAGAAATCGTCTGCATTCCAAACGTTGGGCCCAGGTCAGACAGCGATCATTTGCTGATCGAACTATGATTACGAATGACTCCGTTCACTGTGAGCTGCGCCCACAACAGTGCAAGCTGGCGAGGTCCTGTGTTTGATCGAATTCAAGCTGCTAATCCTGAAAAATTTAGTAGCATTGTTACATCATGGACTGAACTTAGATTATGGTGGAATTTTGATTAGAATGGACATATTTGTCAGATTTTTATAGGATCAACAAAAAGGTCTATTTATTAGAATATTTGCTTACTTGATTGATTCATAGTACCCTCATAAAATATACCAAATGACATTTATAATTGTTGAAAATCTATTTTAATGTTCCTTTCCACTAATTTGTTGAGTCTCTTTTAAATTCAATCCTACAATAAACACACAATAGTTAGTGCAGATTGATTATCTGGATTTCTATCACAAAACAAGAGGATTGTCCCACATGTTAGTGCAGTTCAATCAATTGGTTTCTGTAAAACATAAGGCAATCACTGCACATATTTATTTGCATATGTTAACCTTTAACCATTGTAGAACATAAACATTCGCAGCAACAAGGATACCAAACCAATGTTATAGTATTCAAATCCTGAGACAGTAAGCACTTTGACCTTCTTGGAAACCAAACCAATGTTATAGTGTTAAATTTTGAGACAGTAAGCACCTTGACCTTCTTGGGCATTCACTTTGTGCTAGTTCATTTGGTGCGTGATTCTACAATGCAGATGGGCTTGGTTTGCCACCATTGAATCACTTTAAAGTGTTTTTGTTGGCGGAGTAGGTTATGAGCCTTTGCCACAAAAACATCTCCTACTTAAGTGAATGGTTAAAAGTTCAAATCCTTGGACAAGAGCTTCGACATCTCCAAGCATTGGTTGTGTGGTAATTTTCTAGGTTTCTGAGTCTATAGTGTGGATGGATTTGCTTTGCCACCATGTGTAACTTTTGAAGTAATTTGTCAATGGAGTTGGCTATGAGCTTTTTGTTACAAAACATCTTCTACTTGAGTGAAGGTTATAGGTTCAAATCTCGGAACAAGACCTTTGGCTCACTTGGGCATTTGTTGTGTACTAGTATGTTGGATGTGTGAGTCCACAATGCATATGGACTTCCCTAACACCATCAAGTCACCATTACAATTAGTTGTTGGTGGAGCAGGGTGTGGGGCTTTGCTACAAAACATCTCCTACTTAAGTAAATGGTTACTAGTTCAAATCTCAAACCAACAACTTCAGCCTCTTGAACCTTATTGTTTGGCAGTCGAATGGGAGTGAAAGTCTACAGTGTGGATGGACTTACCTACCACAATAATGTCACTTTTAAAGTGATTTGCAAATGGAGTTGGTTATGTGCCTTGGTTACAAAAACATCTCCTTGAGTGAAGGATTGTAAGTTCAAATCTCGGGTCAAAAGCTTTGGCTTTGCTAGGTGCTTGCTATGTGCTAGTCTACTAGGTGTGTGAATCAATGTGCAATGCCCCTTTGACACCACATTACTAAATGCATAAATTTACATTATTAAGAGTTCTGCTTACTTAACAAGGGGTTATTCCTTTTCTTCTTCTTTTTATTATTATTAATATCAAATAGAAGTTATGCTTACTTAACAAGGGGTTATTCCTTTTCTTCTTCTTTTTATTATTATTAATATCAAATAGAAGTTACATTCTTTATAGTCTACATTTATTTCATTATTGGAATGAAGCACATGTTAATTACCTATACATTATGTTTCTCGCTTCAATCATATTTACAAAGAAGTGTAAGAGATCACACAATATTTATCAACTAAACATTCCCAGAAGTCCACATCATAACTCTTGTACTAATCATTTCTCACAAAACTATTCCTTTAGGGAATCCAACTCCCTTATATAACATAAGCCTTTACAATGATCCTTGATTTTTAAGGATGCAATTCCAAATGAATTACTAACATATACATAACTTGCTCATACATCTCATCAACATTTGTTCCCCATAAATAAATCAATATATGAAGAGCCATTCTACATCTAGAGCACATTCCATTTAGTATGTTCATGCACTGAAATATCCTCTTCCTCTTTTCTTTTTCTTTTCGGAAGAAAAAAAAAGCTATAACTTGTTATTCAAAGGTGAATCAAAGTTACACTATCCATTACGTAGGAGATCAATAGAAATCATCAAGATTCCATTATAAAAGCCTATAGCTGCTTTGTAGCATCAAAAGAAAAAACATGTTATTGTCCAAAAAAGTCTAACTTAGATCACTCCTATCATCTAAAAACCATCTCAAAAAAGAACTTGGCAGTAATCTAAAATTAGGACACATTCTAGTTGATAATTACACAAGGATAATGATCACATGGGCCAAAGTTTATACAAACGCGGAATGGTGCTGCTCTGGCCGACTGAAGAGCGGCTAGGGTTTCCCTAGCCGCCATTGTTTGCAGTCGCCTGGGCTCGTTGTAGCAGCCGCCCAGGCTTGTTTCTGGCGGCTCGTCTTGTAGGCCGTCGTCTCTGCATCGTTTTGTTTTCTTTTTGCAGCTCGCGGTGGTTATGGACGCACAGGATGAGCTTCAGGCAGTCTCGGCCCTCGTCCAATCCTCTTCTCCCAAGGCTACCTCTATTCCTTCCAGCAAATTCGTGAAGAATTTGGATGAGATCCCCTCCGTGACTCTTTCTCCCTCGAATCCTTGCCAGAAAGCTCTCACCCTCTCAAAAAAAGCTCTCATTGGCAAGTTTACTGGCCTCT
>NWUY0300009223.1:46058-71611 GCA_004151065.3 Larix sibirica | reverse complement strand
ATGAATGATGTATTGTGTCCTTTTATAGATCCATATATTTGTAACAACATACTTCGATGATATATTAATTTTTATCTCTATCTAAGAAAAGTGTATATGACATCTCATACAAGTGTTAGAGACCCTAGAAAGCATCAAATGTTGGAAAACCTTAATAAATATGAATTTCCCAGCAATCCTTGGTGTACTAGATGTACATCATTGGTAGAGGGGAACTCAAAATTGATCATGCAAAGATGTAGTCCATCATCAAGAGGTCAACTCCTACTACTGTCACAAAAATTGAGAGCTATTTGGGAGTGGTGTAATACCTTCATAATTTTATAATATATTTTCCAGATGTGGTTGCACCACTCCATGCCATAACAATGAGTGGAAAGAATTTCCAATGGGAAAAAAATCCACATAAGGATTTTGAAGCATTGAAATGGAAGATTAGTCTAGCAACATACATTTCATTGCCCAATTTGTAAAATTCCTTCAAAGTGGAGAAAAATGCAAGTGGATATGTTATGAGAGTAGTCTTGATGCAATGAGGTAACTCAATATGATATCATTCTAAAATGTTTCATGGCACAATTCTAAACTATATCACATATGACAAGGACCATATGTTAGGTGCGCATTGTTAATAAATTGAAGCACTATCCAATGTCCAAGCAAACCATCATCTATTCTAGTCACTAATTGCTGCAATATGTACAAGCCCGAAGTGAGCTTCAACAATATATAAAACTCTACAAGTGGATGGGATTTTTGTAGTTCATCAAGTATAAGAAGGGAAATAGTAATAAATTGGAAAAAACATGATTTCAAAGCCACATAAACGCAAGATCACTACTTTGGATACTCTTATGGACATGGAGCCTTTCACCCATGATGCATACAAAGATGAATATATATAAGATGAGGACTTCAAGGGAATATTTCAATAGCTATAAATCCAAGTTTGTGAAGAAGAAGAAGAAGGTGATAGAAATGTTGACTACCATCGCTAGGATGGGTCACTCTACAAACTAGATAAACTATGTGTTCTTAGATTAGAAATATTACAGCTTATCAAAGAAGCACATGCCTCCAAAGTTGCAAGTCATTTTGGTATTGGGTAAACAATGGCCAACTTACAAAGATATGTGTATTGACCCAGAATGCAAGAATATGTAGCTCAATTATTAAAGGATGCATATTATGTTGTATCAGTAAACCTAGTAATAGAAAGCAAGGTTTATCATTGTTGAGTAGATTAGATTAGTTTTGAATCTCCATTGGAGAATATTACAATTGTGGAGTTGTTTTATGTTGAGAAGATTTAGGAAATATACCAAATTTAGTTATTGTTTTCCTCATTCAAGGAAGTGGAGGGATTCCTCTGTTTTTTTTTGTAATGGTTGAACTTTCATTTTGCAAGGGAGAGAATGAGTTTTTGTATAGATATGAATACAAAGGGTTTCTTCTATTGTGTGCAAGAAAATCAGATGTTCAGAGTTCTCTTCTTTGTTATCTCAATCTGTGTGAATGAGAGAATAAGTCTGTGTGAATGAAGATTGTTTGACTGACTTGGAAAGTTTGATTTGGCATGCAAAATAGTGAATTAATAGAGGTTTAGTTTTTTTCAGCTATATATATAATTTGGGAGTCTATCTCTCTCGCTTGCGGATTCAAATGATAGCACAGGGTATTTTTCTTAGACATTAGCAAGCGCCTGGTATCCAATAGGAAGTGGAGAATCATAGCCCTAGGCGTTCTGGTAACATTTCTTTGGTAAAAACAAACTTCCTACCTCAAAGTATAGCTTGTCTTATGTTGATTGTTTCCAAAGAAAGAGAGGTTGGCGCTCTATTTAATCAAAGAAATATAGTGCAATTATTGCCAGGGATCCAAGAGGAATTAGAAACTTTCTATGAAGCTATAAGTGGAAAATAGAAACATTGTATCTCTATTTTTTCTTACTACTAGAATTTTGTATTCTTGTAGTTAGTTTAAATATTTTTAAATCAACCTTACTAGCAACAAATCTGCTAAGTTGTTGGAGCTTTATTATTTTATTGCTTAGAAGAAATCGTTGGTATTTTATTGGGTTAGCAAAGTTGTATGTAAATTACTCTTAAAGCGTGTACCACTTCTCAACCATAGATACTAAATTTATGGCCTTTTGGACTACACTTTGGAAGAAGATGGACACCAAGTTGAAAATATCTATAACTTTCCATCAACCAATAGATGAGTGGACATAAGTGTTGAACAACAAATTGGTTCAATTTTTGAGAGGTTACAATTAGAAGCATCTAGAACCCTGTGATGAAAATTTGATCTATATTCAACACTCTTACAATAGAGCAATGCACACTTCACTATCAATCCCCCTTTTGAAACTTGCTTTGGATATTTACCAGATATTTACCACCTTTGGCTTTAGATGTTATATAGGGACAACATGGAGGATCAAGGGAAGACATCACAAAAATGCATTTAACAATAAAAGATCCATTGACAAGATCAAGCAAATCCATTTGAAAGCACAAGGAACATCAAAGAAGTCATGGGAAAAGTACAAGCTCTAACATGACCAACACAAAATTTAGAGACCATTCAAGGTAGGATATTGAGTTTGGTTCTATATGAACAAAGAAAAGTTGCAAGCTCTTAGTAAGAAGATCAAGGCTCTGCAGTATGTCATTTCCAAGTGTTGAAAAAGACATGTGATGATGCCTACATAGTCGATGTATCTTCATACATGCACATTTACTTAGTAGTGAATGCGGAAAATATAAAAATCTATGAGCCTTCCATGTTAAATTAGGAAAATAAGAGACAAGTCTTACCTATTTTAGAGGACTTAGCACCAGAGGCTCAAGCAGAGTTAATAGAGGATATAGTTATATATAGTTATGTAGAAGAAGTCCAGACCAATTAAACAAGGGAATTAAGAAACTCGTTAGGCTAGGTTAGAAGGAAAACTTCTAGGAAATTCAAATGGTAATTTAAGGATAAGGTGGAGGAAAATTTTCATCACCTCCTTCGGTAAAATATTTTGAGGACCAAAAGCCTCAAATTTTGATCCATGATTCAAAAAGGATCACTATATAGTTATGTTTTGGTACTTTCTGAGTGGAAAAATCTGAGCCATGGACTTGTAGGGTGCATTTTAGGGGCATGTCCTATTTTAGTGATTTGGGGTTATGAAACTTCCATAGCCCATTTGGGTTATTAAATGGCCATTTTAAGAGCAAACTTGTGCATCCATCCTATGTTAAGCTTCTCACAAATTTACCTATTCTTTTGACTACCATGGTATCAATTGGATGCCACATCAACTCTAGACTCATACATGGGAAGCTACTTAGTTATGGACTTTTAGGAAGGTTCTAAAGGATCCATAACAAGAACCTTAATTGGGAGTTGAGGCATACAAAACCCTAATCCTAACCCTATACAACTATTAAGACACATTAAATATTGGGTCGCTAGGAAATGAAGGGGTTCCATTCCTATTGTATTGATTTGTTGTTTTGTAGATGAAAAAATTCGAGTGGGATTTTGTGAGTATAGGGAAGGTTGACCTAACAACAAATGTACAACTCAACATCAAATAGTCAACAATAGTCAAAGGGAGAGGGGAGACAATTTAAAGGAGGGGTGCAAAGGGGTGACCAAGGAGAATCATTTAAATGAGCAAGTTTCATGGAAAGTTACAAACTAGGGTCAATGCAAACTAGGGACTGACATCATAAGATTCCAAAGTGACTCATTGCAAAATGCTCTGAACAAAGGTGACCAAGGATGTTGCCTAAAGATATCATATACATTTTGCAATCGTTCTAGGGAGCATTTTAATGGTTTTCCATACAATTAAGTGTATTTGAATGGTGGTACAACCAAAGAGATAAATTCCCTGAAAGTGACCATGTGGAATGACTAAAAGTGTGATGACAAATGGAAGTAACCAACCAAAGGGTGGGAACTAATAGAAATCCCCGTGAAGATAAGTGAATGGTGACAAAATATTTCCAATGGTCGTCATTATGGATTAAGCGGTGGGCTTGTGATATAGTGTAAAGCATAGTGAATAATACCATATATGTTGAAATTGTTCAAGAGTCTAGGGAAGTAAGCCAATTATTATGGAGAAAATGCACATGCGGCTAAATCCTGGGACATGGACTATACATATTCCTTATCCTATAGAGGACTCTAGCATGGGTGCCATAATGTGGATGGGTACTAATAGGAAACAACCCATGTAGGTAAGGGACTACTACTAGGCAAGTGCAAATGAAAGAGAGGATGGGATAGGCCACTTGCCCAAATAGGGGGAGGTTCCTATAGATAAAAATGGGGTCAACCAAAAAACATGTTAGATGCATGATATGGAGAGAGGATATGTAATCTATATGCTAGTTTGAAGAAACATACATGTAAGAGTAGCAATGGGTTGTAAGAATAGTTGGAAAAGTCACGTGCATTTTGAACATGTACCTACACACATGGAAACAAGACCACAACATAAAAGTAATTTTGAATATAAAACCGATGGTGTAAGGCCTAAGTTACATGCATTTAACTTTTGCAAGAAAAAAGGGGTTTCCAAGCAAAAGTATCTAACGGTGAGACCATGTAGCCTCCATTTGACCCACAATGTCTATTGCAACTCCACAATTAATCCATCTTTCTATATATTTGCATTTCATATGTGAGAAGAAAACAATTAACCATAGTCCTTACCTTTTGGCTAGGTTTTCCCACATTGGATTTCCCAACTTACATCTCATGTTTGTTATGTGGATGGTGTGATGGTTAAGGTTTTAGATCATTTTATTGCATTCTCAATTTATTTCAATGATTTGAGCGCTACACTTGTAATATTAAATAGTAATCATAAGCACTACAAAATAAAGAATATACTCAGTGTTTTGCAGTAACCTGTAAGCTCTATTGTGATGAACTATCAAGTGGAAAATTCACATCAATTTACAGACTAGCTAGGTCATGCACAAGTTTGTAAGGGTCCATGTTCGTAGATAAAGTGAGAATTTTAATGAAATCATGATTTCCTAGTTTTATTATACATTTGGTAACATGATCAAAGCTCTAAATTGGGTAAGATTTCATAGTCTCCATCTTGAATACAAGAACAACACAACTTGGATGGCCATTGGCAATGCTTTGGATAAGTTAATTGTTCTAGCCCATAATAATGGGAAGGTGATGTCATCAATTTATGTCCAAATCAATTTGAGCAAAGGTCCTTGACATCAAATTAAACTAGCCTACAAGTGTTGCAGTAGTACAACAACTAGATCATGAACAAAACTTTTATTTGTAAACTTTGTTTTGAACATAATAATGGGAAGGTGATGTCATCAATTTATGTCCAAATCAATTTAAGCAAAGGTCCTTGACATCAAATTACACCAGCCTACAAGTGTTGTAGTAGTACAACAACTAGATCATGAACAAAATTTTTATTTGTAAACTTTGTTTTGAACATGGGCAGGTGACGAGCACTTATTCAAAGCAAATGATTAGCAAGAAAACAGATGAAACAATCATAGACCTTCATGGTGTAGAGGATGGCAAAGAAATATTCTCTGATTTGCAATTGTGAACCTCAACAAAACCTTACAAAACATGAAATATGAAGAGAATAGAAGACAAAATACGGCGAGTAGTAGACTCTACGAAATTAGATGAAGACATAACTATTAATATATAATTCATCGTACACAAAGGGGTTAAACTAAGAAGAAGACACAATCTATGTATTAATGTGCCCAAAATGATCTTTAATTATAGGGTGACGTTTTTTACACTATATTATGGATATAATATTCATTTTAAAATGTTAAGATAAATTTCTTTTAAATTTGAATTTTGACATATTTTGAATCTAACAATATTTTACACAATTTTCCTTCTAACTTTAAATATTTATTAATATTATTTTTTTAATATTTAAATTATAATCTTATTTTAATAAATATAAGTAAAGATAAGAACAAAATTTACTTCAACCATTTTTATTCATTAAAATGTTTTTAAAAATCAAAATTAAATCTCATAAATGAAAAACATTAACTTAAAATTTCAAAATATTCAAATAAATAAAAAATTTCATATAATAATTATTTATAAAAAAAATGAAAAAAATCAAATAAATAAAAGAATTCATATAATTATTATTTTTAAAAGAAATTTGAAAAAATAGTAAGAATTCAAAACAACTTGAAATTATATCAATGTAATAAAGATGGCCCCCACCTTAGTTATCAAATCTCCAATCAAATTTATAGAAAAGGGAAATGGGAAGTCATTGATGGTCCTTGTTTGATGTTATATGGCAATCAATTGCCACTTGCGTTGTGGCCTTTTTTTTCAAATGTCACATATTACACTTTGGTGTAATCCTTCAGAAGAAACTAAAATAATGGTACTGTTGAGAAAACGGACATGATAAAGATGGACCCTCCTTTAATTATCAAATCTCACATCAACTTTACAGAACCATCCACTATAAAAGAGTTGTGGATTGGAAGTCATTATCACAATGCTTTTCTTGGTTGGCGCATATCTATATATTTTGCTGTGTAGTATATTTATTGGGGAAATCTATCAAATCGTTTCTTTCTTACTTGGCGAAATCTATTAAATATTTTGTTTTATTTCTAAGATACTATTTAGAATAAAATAAGTCAGATTTTTTTAAGTTTACGATCGAATCAACATTTTAATAATAATAATAATATTATTATTATTATTATTTGCCCACTAAGAATAGCATTTTGATGACTTCCAATCCAATTCTTTCCTAGGTGATGGATATATAAAGTTTGATGGGAGATTTGATAATTAGGGAGATCTATCGTATAGTGTGCTTAGAAATTTGTTAAATATTTTTTTTCTATAAGTTAGATTTTAATAATAATAAATTTAAAAATATAAATGAGAAATTTGGAAAAAGTCCCATAAATTATTGGTATATATTTTTAAGGGTTATTAGATATTTTCTTAAGTTTCTTTTAGTAGCTGTAGAATTTGAACTTAAACCTAATTTTCATGGTTTAATAAAAATTAGAAATAAATAAAAATCTTCTTTTAGATAAAAGAAAATCATTTATATTTTATTTCATCCTACCTCACCTGAACTGAACTTTTAAGTAGATAAAAATCTTTTAAGTAAAAGAAAATCATTTATACATCCTATTTCATCATCTAATCTTTGGATGAATTACCACTCTACTAAATCACTAGTGTTTTGTGAGCTTTTCAATACACTATAATCCCTATTATAGTCAACCATCTGGAAATTGTTTATATATTTACTCACTTGCACTTTCGACCCAAACAACTAGAAAATTGTTTCTATATTTAAATTAAGTGAAAAGGCACTTTCAACCCAAGCCTATTACACTTTATAATTGAAGAACATACCAACTATTGCAATTTAATGACATACCAAAATCCAAGAGGAAGAGTTGAATTTTCTTTTCTAAAATAATCTTATTTTATATTTTATTTGTAAATCTAATTATCGTTTATTATATTAGCCTTAGTAATATATCATAATTTTTTTGGATCATATTTTTTTTCTGAATTTATTTATAGATTCAAAAACACAATTTAAACACTTCTAAATTTAGATTTTATCCAAAAAAAAATTCCTGATTCCACCCAAAACCCACTTTAAAATACAAAACTTATAATAAATAAACTACTCTTTTAAAGATAATGTCAAAGATAATGTCATCCTAGATTATGTTTTTAAAGATAATTTCGAAACTTGATAAAGAGCGTTCAAACTCTCGGATTTCTCATTATATTTATTTTCAAGTGATTTTTATGTTTTATTAATATTTTAAAAAAGCGATTATCATTTTTCTTAATTTTTAAATGAAGTTGGAACTTGACAAGCTACATTCAAATTCACTGGAAAAAGATTACTTATTTCTGATAATTATGTTTTTTAATGAATAATAATGGATCTTGTTAAGGTGTTCAAATCTCACTTCTGATTAGTATGTTAAAATACAGTGATAATAGGACAAAGTTCCGCACTGGAAATTTCGGATATAATTTCCAGCAATTGTTTTTGTTTAAATTTAAACTATAATGATATTAAAAATGAAATAGTTTGAATATACATTGTCAAACTGCTTATCATATCATAATTGAAATTTACTTTTGGGTAAATAAAAGCCTTGAAACTAAACTGTGCTGGAACTTCGTACTGGAAACATATATTTCTAACCATCTATACTGATATGAAGAACTTGCTTGGAATTTAGACATCTGATATGAAGAACTTGCTTGGAATTTAGACATCTGATATGAAGATCATGGTGGAAATTTAAACTATATGATGTTTAGAAGGCGAGGTTCAAGCATATCTGCTTTAAGAGCTGGTAAAGCAATAAGCTACAAAACTTGTCTTTTCTTTTATGAATTCTGGTTAAAAACTAATGGAGAAAATTTACACTTGGACGCTTGGGATTTATATTATATGATATTTTGAAAATTTTGATCCGTTTCAGAGAAATTCAGAATTTCAGATTTTCAAAATAATCATTTTATAACATAAAATAAAGTTATACAATAGAATCCATATTCGGGTATTTTTTTGAGCGATTCTAAAACGGCCTAAAACTTTAGATGTTTCAACAAAACAAAGGACAACAAAACAGTAAATTATTAATAAAGAATAACAAAAAGTTAAGTTTGCCTTTTCGAAAGGTTGCAAGGACGTGGACATCCACTGCTTTCCATCTGCCAACCACTATGGCAGAGGTTCTTACTTCAATCGGTGTTCTGTGTTGTATAGGGTCAAAGTTCTACCACATAGTGAGACCTTTAGCATCACATAACATGTCAAAGCCCCTGCACGATGCCTTTCTGTGCTATACAGGATCAAAGTTCTAGTCCTGTGTTAGATAAGGTCAAAGTGCTACTGTATAGTCAGAGCTGTACCACGACATAACATGTCAAAGTTTCTGCATGATGTTGCCTGGCTTTAATGGGGAACTCGATAACGTAATTCACAGAAGAGGAGATTTTCTACCGTAGAATTTAGGAAAGCCAACAGGCCATGGTACTGGAATGTTGGAGGACTTTCATACTGTTGTGACAACAGGGTAATAAAAGATTCTCGAATCCCTTGCAGGCAGGGTTGGGTGAGGTTAAAAGAAAATGGAAGACATACAGGCAAACAACTTTGAAGCATTGAAGCAAGAAAGGACATGGCACTGAAACTCAACCAACGCTCTGGACTTGTTATGGCAGATTGCAAAAAGGGCAACAACCACGTGGGTAATAGAATAAGTATCCAACCATTTTGACAAGAGATTCGACATGTCGCAGGAAATTGTCGTCAAGCTAGTTTTCATTGGAGAGAAAGAAGCACGTCTTTCCTCCTTCAATGTGTCCAAATTCCTGACAATCCTGCAGTGTTTTGTCTGGTTGGGCATCTCCAAAAGTTTCTGTTCGTCTCTTGGTGGATTTGTTTCTGTTCCCTCGGAGCCCCGACATTTTCCCATCAGAGGCCTTCAAAAATTTTAGCTTTGTAGGCCAATGAGATGACAATTGATAGAACAAAAAGCTATGACGTGAAATTGATGGAGTCCTTGATATGTATAAAAACCCCCTTATGCATGTCTTCTTGTAATCTGGCATGGTTATGCAGGTTAAAATCATGTAAACAAAGCCCGTCCTATTGTGTAATCCGACTCCCGTCACGGCCAGAGGTTTAGGTATGCAACAAGTGAAAAAAACAATCATGTCCCTCATCTCTCATATATATCCATATTAATTGTACGGAAATGGCAATTGAACAACCATCCTGCATTGGACATACCAGAGGTATGACATTTGTGAAAAGTCTTAAGCACATTAATCATCAATAGTGAGTTTTATGGACTAATGGGTTGTGATACACAGAGAATTTATACGACTATCCAGGTTTGATTCTCAATTCTGTATGGGCTATGGGCTTTTTTTCTTTAAAAAAACCCTATATAGGACTGCAACTTGATTCTCAATGCATTCTTCAAAAGCTCTCTTAAAACAAAAACCAATTTCCATGCCCAAAACCAAAAAAATGGGTAGTTTTTTAAAATAAACGAAAATGGCCAATTCGCTGAAGATTATAATTAATTAAAATATTAGTGTGTTCAACAATTGGGATGGGATTAATAATTTGATTTGCGACTAAATTTGATTTGAATTCACATCACTCTCGTTTTAGTAACCAGGCCCAGGTTTTTCCCCTACTGAAGATCCAATTGTAGAAAGTTACATCTAAACGGGGCAGGAGATGATATACCCCGTGTCCTTACAACCCATTGAAATAGACAACCATGGTAGTCCTGTAATATTTTGTCTGATTGCATAAAAAGTTCGGCATTTCTACCCACTAAGATGATGAGACAAAAAGTAGAGCTTTTCAGCATATGCATTGAACAGAAACAAACAAAAATCCCTTTCAGGCAAGTATCTGTTTCCCAAACCTAAACAATAATTTAAGCGGAAGAGGAGAGTATCAATGTAGAATGAACCCTACATATATAATGTAGTGACCAGAGTTGCAATTATTATGTTCCATCACTCATGGCGACCACAAGCAAGAGGACCCACAACCACAAAAGCACGACACTTTTACAGAAAGCCAGCTTAGCTTTCTCAGAGTCAAAGGTTGAACATCAAACCCTAAAACTTGGTAACGCAGAACAGAAGGCCACAATGTCTAAAAAATTATTTTACTTACTCAAAACAACTAACTGGCTAAAATTGTCACCTGAGAATAACTCTGACGTTGTTCAAACGTTAATTTTAAATGTTTAAAACTCACGCATTTACAGCCAAAAATTCACTCGCAATTATGTCAAACTGGAAAAATCTAACCTAAAATATATTTTAAATGTACTTCCAATAACACTAACTTTATTCATTGTTTGCAGCTGTCTGCTGTCTTCATGCCTTTGGAATGATGCAGACCACGGCCAAAGTGGATTGTCTCAAGAATCCACCAACCTTACTAGCAAATGAATAGTCGTTGGCTGCTGCTTGTTTGATTTAATTTGCTTCGAACAACAAATACAGAGGCTAATCAAACAACCCACGAACACAAACAAATAAATATACAATCACTAACTAGGGTTTTGACAGCGTTTACCTCGTAACCTTACGCACCATTACAGAGTGCACACAAGATACAAATAATTCATTAACACCATGTTCAATACCCTATAGAGGCTACTTCCCAGGGGTCTCATTATTTCTTCCACCCCTTTTCAATCTCCTGCAGAAACCAAACCTTTCCATCGCCTCCTCAAACCCTAGAAACCCTAGCCAACCCATATAAATTAAAACAGATACATTCAACCGTGGGGTCCAGCATAAACATTCCACTACAGAAAGCACTGAGAAAATGTCCAAATCACATTGCTACAGCATCAATGGAACTTCAAACACAGCCGCACTTAATTCCACCAGGCAAAACTGCTTAACATTCTTTAACAGACTCAATCATATCCTAAATTCTTAAAACTGTTCAGTAATAACAGCGATGCATGCAGAATAAGAAGAAACCTAACAGATCGAAAGCATGAAGAGAAAAAGAAAAAACCTATTGCTGTCAGTATCTTCTTTTAAATTTTAAATTTATACCAGAAACCTCAGATAAAAACAAAACCCAAAAATTGAAAGCCCAAGGCACCGGTCATAAAGCTCCCAGAAGCACAAAACCCTAACGTAAGAATCTGCAGTTCCTGCATGCACAGGAAGAGGTGTCATCATCATAATCAGAATAAAACACACAGAATGCCTCCACCGAGAAACGAACCGGGGCATTGTGCCTTTATTGAAAGAGAATAATGAAGAGAGAGAAGTAACAGATTCCAAACAATCTGGATGCAGAGGTTTATCGACTGAGACCAAGCGGCCCGTGGCCATGGTCGGTAAACCCTTTGCATCCAGGCTGCCAAGCGTCTGAAATCGCCCACCCCTGAGTTCGTCCCGCCACTGATCGATTCCACTTGCGCCCACTCGGATACCTAAATATACCGCATGTCCTCTCGCTTCAGCTCTCTTCTCCTTCCGCACATGGCACCCGAGATCCGTGATCTAGTTTTTACTATTCCCGAGACAGTGAATGATGCCCTCTCCACAACGCACAAATGGTTCAATGCTTTGACACGTATCACAAGTACTTAGACACGTGACGTGTCATAACCTTTATGGGTGAAGGAAAATACATTATTTATTTATCCTATCACATAACATAGACCCATTAATCTTTGCCACCCAAAATCCACCAAACAATGCCTAACTTACATAAAAACGTTTATCTTAAACATTCATTCAATCTATTTAGGCATTAAGAAGCATGATTTAAATATGATTTTGGGTTTATCTTTGGGAGGTGAACACTATGAGTAGAATGAAGAAGTGATAGGTAGCTTTAATTTTGAAGTGACACTAAGAGTAAATTGTTTGGTTTCAACTTGTTTTACATTTAATTTTAAGAATTTAGGTAGGATTTCCATTGGGTGGATAATGTTTTTCATAAATTAGAGTATTGGATTGACCTATCAAATCTATGAGTGGAATTAATCTAGTACATTTTGGTGCTATCAAATTTATGGGTCGAATCAATCTAGTACATTTTGGTGTTTTAGAAGCTCTAGAAATAGACAAACACTAAAACAATTTTAATCATAAAGGTGGTTATAAATTGAGTTGATCTTTTGAAATCCTTAATCCATCGTTTAGGCCATTAACTCATTTGATATCTCCTCTCCTCATATTATTATCGGTTATCTTCACCTTCCCTACCCCATCCCCCTCCTCATTGTTCATTCATTCCCCACCCCACTTTTTTTTATGTGATTCATTCATTTCTTCTTGTTATTTTGTTTCTAGTTAATTACAATCATTCCTCCTTAACATTTGTATATGTTTCCTTCATTTATAGTTTCATCTAATCTATTGTATCCTTGTTTTAGATGAACTTTCCCTTAATTATTCATTCAATCATCACCCAATTCTTGTTCGTATTAAATATTTCCTTCTAATGGCCATCTTTGTTTCCTTCTATCTAAGCCTAGAGCCCAAATGACTATTTCTCAATTACTATATAATGATGGGTGGAGTATCCACTTGAAACATTGATCGTTTCTAAACTTCAACACAATGAAATTCCAAAAGCATCTACATAATGATTAACCATTATGGAAACCATCATGCTTACCGTAATCCATGATGAGGATCCATGGTTCCCATCACTCTAATGTGTTTGAGGTAATTATATGGTCATGGTCAATTTGGAGGGGGCATGCTAAACCGTGAGCGGATTGGAATTTTTGGTGACACCATGATCCACGTTTGGGATCCATGGTTCTAATTGATTTGATGTGTCGTAGGGTTTTTTTGTGGCATGGGTAATTTGGAGACCCCGCAAAACCCTTAATGCATGGTGTTAGCAAATTGGAGTTTTGGGTGGCATAATGATCCATGTTGAGGATCCTTGGTTTTAATCAAGCTAGTGCGTGGCAAGGCTTTCTTGAGGTCATGGCTAATTTGGAGACCCATGCAAAACCCTTGGGGCATGATAAAACCATGTGCAGATTGGAGTTCTAGATGGCACCATGATCCATGTTGAGGATACATGGTTTTGATCAATCTGGTCCATCACAATTTTTTCCTAAGGTCACGGGTCAATTTGGGTACATTGCAAAACCGTTGGGTCGTGTTAAAACCATGCATAAATTAGAGTTCTAAGTGGAACCATGATCCATGTCGAGGATACATGGTCCCAACCAATCTAATGCACTTTGGGTTTCTTTAAAGTCGTGGATCAATTTGGGACCCCACAAACCCTTATAGCATGGTAAAATTGTAAACACACTAAAGTTCTAAGTGGAAGCATAATCCATGGTGTGGATTTATGGTTTTAGTTGATATGGTGTCTTTGAGGTTATTTCGAGGTCATGTGTAAATCTAGATACATTTCAAAACCCATCAAGGATGCTAAAACCATGTGTATATTGTATATCTAGGTGGCAGTATGATCCATGTCAAGGATCCATGGTTCTTATCGATCTAGTGTGTTCCAAGTGTTTCTTAAGTCATGGGTCAATTTGGAGACCTTGTAAAACACTTGGGGCATATTAAAACCATGTGCAAATTAGAGTTTTGGGTAGCATCATGATCCATGTTGGGGATCCTTGGTTTCAATTAATTTGGGGTGTTTCAACTTTTTCTAAGGTCATTGGTCAATTTGGAGACCTCGCAAAACCCTTGGGGCATGCAAAAACCATGAGCAGATTAGAATTCCTAGGTAGAAGCATGATCCATAGTTCGAATTGGTTTGGTGTATTTAAGGTTTTTGTGAAGTCATGGATCAATTTGGAAACCCCACAAAATCCTTGGGGCATGCTAAAACCATGAACATATTGGAGTTTTAGGTGGAAACATGATCTATGCCAAGGATCCATGGTTTTGATTAATCTAGTGCATTTTAGGATTTTTTGAGTTTATGGGTCAATTCAATGACCCCATAAAATCCTCAAGGCATGTTAAAACTATAAGCAAATTGAGGTTCTCGATGGAACCATGATCCATGTCATGGATCCAAAGTTCCAATCGATTAAGGGCATTTTGGGTTTTTCCAAGGTAATAGGTTAATTTAGAGACCCATAAAAACCCTTGGGGCATAATTCAACCGTTTACAAATTGGATTTTTGGGTGGAATCATGATTTATGTCAAGTTCCATGGTTGCGATCGATCTTGTGCACTTTGGGTTTCTCTATGTTCATGGATTAATTAAGAGACCTTGCAAAACTCTTGAGGCATGTTGAAACCATGCATAGATTGGAGCTTTGGGTGGAAGCATGACCCATGTTAGGGATCAATGGTTCCAATCAATCTAGTGTGTTTTAGGGATATATAAGGTAATGGGTTGATTTGGAGACCCCATAAAACCCTTGGAGTACACAAAAGGATTAAGTAGATCAAAGTTTCAAGTGGAACCATGGTCTATGTCAAGGATCCATGGTTCTAATATCTAGTGCAATTCAGGGCTTTTTAAGGTCACGGGTCTGAATTTGGAGACCTCGTAAAACATCCTTACAACCATGAGTAGATTGGAGTTCTAAGTGGAACCATGATCCATATTACTCAAAGATGTTAGTCTTGCCTAAAAGTTGGTGTGTTTCGTATAAAGTTTATCCTATGCACAACAATATTGTAAACCCCAAATGAAACCACACAATATGAGGGTACTCTAACGTCAAAATCACCCACAATTTATATTTGGTTGATTACCATAGGGAGAGGATAAACAACCAACATTTTCTATTTGGAATCTTTTTTGTGGGAGGCATTACCGCCATTTTTCACATGAATCTGGCAATTTTGATTTTGTTTTGATATAATCATGATTTTTTGGGTTAGGATTGCATATGGATGCTTTGATGGTTTTTAACGTTTTTAATTCTATCTATGAAATAAAGAACAACAATTTCAACTAATTTCTAAGTGAATTTAGCTAAATTGTTGGATTCCAACGATGCATCATTGAAAATAGGTCAAATCATTGACTATAAGTTACTAGCTCCATTACCTTATTTATATTTTTTAGGCATTGAACCTTTACGAGTGGCCTAACATACCATCGTATTAATTATTAACCAGCATAGATCCATCTTAACTAGGGATCTACCAAGCACCGAGAGGGATCAAATCTNTTAAATTTAAACTATAATGATATTAAAAATGAAATAGTTTGAATATACATTGTCAAACTGCTTATCATATCATAATTGAAATTTACTTTTGGGTAAATAAAAGCCTTGAAACTAAACTGTGCTGGAACTTCGTACTGGAAACATATATTTCTAACCATCTATACTGATATGAAGAACTTGCTTGGAATTTAGACATCTGATATGAAGAACTTGCTTGGAATTTAGACATCTGATATGAAGATCATGGTGGAAATTTAAACTATATGATGTTTAGAAGGCGAGGTTCAAGCATATCTGCTTTAAGAGCTGGTAAAGCAATAAGCTACAAAACTTGTCTTTTCTTTTATGAATTCTGGTTAAAAACTAATGGAGAAAATTTACACTTGGACGCTTGGGATTTATATTATATGATATTTTGAAAATTTTGATCCGTTTCAGAGAAATTCAGAATTTCAGATTTTCAAAATAATCATTTTATAACATAAAATAAAGTTATACAATAGAATCCATATTCGGGTATTTTTTTGAGCGATTCTAAAACGGCCTAAAACTTTAGATGTTTCAACAAAACAAAGGACAACAAAACAGTAAATTATTAATAAAGAATAACAAAAAGTTAAGTTTGCCTTTTCGAAAGGTTGCAAGGACGTGGACATCCACTGCTTTCCATCTGCCAACCACTATGGCAGAGGTTCTTACTTCAATCGGTGTTCTGTGTTGTATAGGGTCAAAGTTCTACCACATAGTGAGACCTTTAGCATCACATAACATGTCAAAGCCCCTGCACGATGCCTTTCTGTGCTATACAGGATCAAAGTTCTAGTCCTGTGTTAGATAAGGTCAAAGTGCTACTGTATAGTCAGAGCTGTACCACGACATAACATGTCAAAGTTTCTGCATGATGTTGCCTGGCTTTAATGGGGAACTCGATAACGTAATTCACAGAAGAGGAGATTTTCTACCGTAGAATTTAGGAAAGCCAACAGGCCATGGTACTGGAATGTTGGAGGACTTTCATACTGTTGTGACAACAGGGTAATAAAAGATTCTCGAATCCCTTGCAGGCAGGGTTGGGTGAGGTTAAAAGAAAATGGAAGACATACAGGCAAACAACTTTGAAGCATTGAAGCAAGAAAGGACATGGCACTGAAACTCAACCAACGCTCTGGACTTGTTATGGCAGATTGCAAAAAGGGCAACAACCACGTGGGTAATAGAATAAGTATCCAACCATTTTGACAAGAGATTCGACATGTCGCAGGAAATTGTCGTCAAGCTAGTTTTCATTGGAGAGAAAGAAGCACGTCTTTCCTCCTTCAATGTGTCCAAATTCCTGACAATCCTGCAGTGTTTTGTCTGGTTGGGCATCTCCAAAAGTTTCTGTTCGTCTCTTGGTGGATTTGTTTCTGTTCCCTCGGAGCCCCGACATTTTCCCATCAGAGGCCTTCAAAAATTTTAGCTTTGTAGGCCAATGAGATGACAATTGATAGAACAAAAAGCTATGACGTGAAATTGATGGAGTCCTTGATATGTATAAAAACCCCCTTATGCATGTCTTCTTGTAATCTGGCATGGTTATGCAGGTTAAAATCATGTAAACAAAGCCCGTCCTATTGTGTAATCCGACTCCCGTCACGGCCAGAGGTTTAGGTATGCAACAAGTGAAAAAAACAATCATGTCCCTCATCTCTCATATATATCCATATTAATTGTACGGAAATGGCAATTGAACAACCATCCTGCATTGGACATACCAGAGGTATGACATTTGTGAAAAGTCTTAAGCACATTAATCATCAATAGTGAGTTTTATGGACTAATGGGTTGTGATACACAGAGAATTTATACGACTATCCAGGTTTGATTCTCAATTCTGTATGGGCTATGGGCTTTTTTTCTTTAAAAAAACCCTATATAGGACTGCAACTTGATTCTCAATGCATTCTTCAAAAGCTCTCTTAAAACAAAAACCAATTTCCATGCCCAAAACCAAAAAAATGGGTAGTTTTTTAAAATAAACGAAAATGGCCAATTCGCTGAAGATTATAATTAATTAAAATATTAGTGTGTTCAACAATTGGGATGGGATTAATAATTTGATTTGCGACTAAATTTGATTTGAATTCACATCACTCTCGTTTTAGTAACCAGGCCCAGGTTTTTCCCCTACTGAAGATCCAATTGTAGAAAGTTACATCTAAACGGGGCAGGAGATGATATACCCCGTGTCCTTACAACCCATTGAAATAGACAACCATGGTAGTCCTGTAATATTTTGTCTGATTGCATAAAAAGTTCGGCATTTCTACCCACTAAGATGATGAGACAAAAAGTAGAGCTTTTCAGCATATGCATTGAACAGAAACAAACAAAAATCCCTTTCAGGCAAGTATCTGTTTCCCAAACCTAAACAATAATTTAAGCGGAAGAGGAGAGTATCAATGTAGAATGAACCCTACATATATAATGTAGTGACCAGAGTTGCAATTATTATGTTCCATCACTCATGGCGACCACAAGCAAGAGGACCCACAACCACAAAAGCACGACACTTTTACAGAAAGCCAGCTTAGCTTTCTCAGAGTCAAAGGTTGAACATCAAACCCTAAAACTTGGTAACGCAGAACAGAAGGCCACAATGTCTAAAAAATTATTTTACTTACTCAAAACAACTAACTGGCTAAAATTGTCACCTGAGAATAACTCTGACGTTGTTCAAACGTTAATTTTAAATGTTTAAAACTCACGCATTTACAGCCAAAAATTCACTCGCAATTATGTCAAACTGGAAAAATCTAACCTAAAATATATTTTAAATGTACTTCCAATAACACTAACTTTATTCATTGTTTGCAGCTGTCTGCTGTCTTCATGCCTTTGGAATGATGCAGACCACGGCCAAAGTGGATTGTCTCAAGAATCCACCAACCTTACTAGCAAATGAATAGTCGTTGGCTGCTGCTTGTTTGATTTAATTTGCTTCGAACAACAAATACAGAGGCTAATCAAACAACCCACGAACACAAACAAATAAATATACAATCACTAACTAGGGTTTTGACAGCGTTTACCTCGTAACCTTACGCACCATTACAGAGTGCACACAAGATACAAATAATTCATTAACACCATGTTCAATACCCTATAGAGGCTACTTCCCAGGGGTCTCATTATTTCTTCCACCCCTTTTCAATCTCCTGCAGAAACCAAACCTTTCCATCGCCTCCTCAAACCCTAGAAACCCTAGCCAACCCATATAAATTAAAACAGATACATTCAACCGTGGGGTCCAGCATAAACATTCCACTACAGAAAGCACTGAGAAAATGTCCAAATCACATTGCTACAGCATCAATGGAACTTCAAACACAGCCGCACTTAATTCCACCAGGCAAAACTGCTTAACATTCTTTAACAGACTCAATCATATCCTAAATTCTTAAAACTGTTCAGTAATAACAGCGATGCATGCAGAATAAGAAGAAACCTAACAGATCGAAAGCATGAAGAGAAAAAGAAAAAACCTATTGCTGTCAGTATCTTCTTTTAAATTTTAAATTTATACCAGAAACCTCAGATAAAAACAAAACCCAAAAATTGAAAGCCCAAGGCACCGGTCATAAAGCTCCCAGAAGCACAAAACCCTAACGTAAGAATCTGCAGTTCCTGCATGCACAGGAAGAGGTGTCATCATCATAATCAGAATAAAACACACAGAATGCCTCCACCGAGAAACGAACCGGGGCATTGTGCCTTTATTGAAAGAGAATAATGAAGAGAGAGAAGTAACAGATTCCAAACAATCTGGATGCAGAGGTTTATCGACTGAGACCAAGCGGCCCGTGGCCATGGTCGGTAAACCCTTTGCATCCAGGCTGCCAAGCGTCTGAAATCGCCCACCCCTGAGTTCGTCCCGCCACTGATCGATTCCACTTGCGCCCACTCGGATACCTAAATATACCGCATGTCCTCTCGCTTCAGCTCTCTTCTCCTTCCGCACATGGCACCCGAGATCCGTGATCTAGTTTTTACTATTCCCGAGACAGTGAATGATGCCCTCTCCACAACGCACAAATGGTTCAATGCTTTGACACGTATCACAAGTACTTAGACACGTGACGTGTCATAACCTTTATGGGTGAAGGAAAATACATTATTTATTTATCCTATCACATAACATAGACCCATTAATCTTTGCCACCCAAAATCCACCAAACAATGCCTAACTTACATAAAAACGTTTATCTTAAACATTCATTCAATCTATTTAGGCATTAAGAAGCATGATTTAAATATGATTTTGGGTTTATCTTTGGGAGGTGAACACTATGAGTAGAATGAAGAAGTGATAGGTAGCTTTAATTTTGAAGTGACACTAAGAGTAAATTGTTTGGTTTCAACTTGTTTTACATTTAATTTTAAGAATTTAGGTAGGATTTCCATTGGGTGGATAATGTTTTTCATAAATTAGAGTATTGGATTGACCTATCAAATCTATGAGTGGAATTAATCTAGTACATTTTGGTGCTATCAAATTTATGGGTCGAATCAATCTAGTACATTTTGGTGTTTTAGAAGCTCTAGAAATAGACAAACACTAAAACAATTTTAATCATAAAGGTGGTTATAAATTGAGTTGATCTTTTGAAATCCTTAATCCATCGTTTAGGCCATTAACTCATTTGATATCTCCTCTCCTCATATTATTATCGGTTATCTTCACCTTCCCTACCCCATCCCCCTCCTCATTGTTCATTCATTCCCCACCCCACTTTTTTTTATGTGATTCATTCATTTCTTCTTGTTATTTTGTTTCTAGTTAATTACAATCATTCCTCCTTAACATTTGTATATGTTTCCTTCATTTATAGTTTCATCTAATCTATTGTATCCTTGTTTTAGATGAACTTTCCCTTAATTATTCATTCAATCATCACCCAATTCTTGTTCGTATTAAATATTTCCTTCTAATGGCCATCTTTGTTTCCTTCTATCTAAGCCTAGAGCCCAAATGACTATTTCTCAATTACTATATAATGATGGGTGGAGTATCCACTTGAAACATTGATCGTTTCTAAACTTCAACACAATGAAATTCCAAAAGCATCTACATAATGATTAACCATTATGGAAACCATCATGCTTACCGTAATCCATGATGAGGATCCATGGTTCCCATCACTCTAATGTGTTTGAGGTAATTATATGGTCATGGTCAATTTGGAGGGGGCATGCTAAACCGTGAGCGGATTGGAATTTTTGGTGACACCATGATCCACGTTTGGGATCCATGGTTCTAATTGATTTGATGTGTCGTAGGGTTTTTTTGTGGCATGGGTAATTTGGAGACCCCGCAAAACCCTTAATGCATGGTGTTAGCAAATTGGAGTTTTGGGTGGCATAATGATCCATGTTGAGGATCCTTGGTTTTAATCAAGCTAGTGCGTGGCAAGGCTTTCTTGAGGTCATGGCTAATTTGGAGACCCATGCAAAACCCTTGGGGCATGATAAAACCATGTGCAGATTGGAGTTCTAGATGGCACCATGATCCATGTTGAGGATACATGGTTTTGATCAATCTGGTCCATCACAATTTTTTCCTAAGGTCACGGGTCAATTTGGGTACATTGCAAAACCGTTGGGTCGTGTTAAAACCATGCATAAATTAGAGTTCTAAGTGGAACCATGATCCATGTCGAGGATACATGGTCCCAACCAATCTAATGCACTTTGGGTTTCTTTAAAGTCGTGGATCAATTTGGGACCCCACAAACCCTTATAGCATGGTAAAATTGTAAACACACTAAAGTTCTAAGTGGAAGCATAATCCATGGTGTGGATTTATGGTTTTAGTTGATATGGTGTCTTTGAGGTTATTTCGAGGTCATGTGTAAATCTAGATACATTTCAAAACCCATCAAGGATGCTAAAACCATGTGTATATTGTATATCTAGGTGGCAGTATGATCCATGTCAAGGATCCATGGTTCTTATCGATCTAGTGTGTTCCAAGTGTTTCTTAAGTCATGGGTCAATTTGGAGACCTTGTAAAACACTTGGGGCATATTAAAACCATGTGCAAATTAGAGTTTTGGGTAGCATCATGATCCATGTTGGGGATCCTTGGTTTCAATTAATTTGGGGTGTTTCAACTTTTTCTAAGGTCATTGGTCAATTTGGAGACCTCGCAAAACCCTTGGGGCATGCAAAAACCATGAGCAGATTAGAATTCCTAGGTAGAAGCATGATCCATAGTTCGAATTGGTTTGGTGTATTTAAGGTTTTTGTGAAGTCATGGATCAATTTGGAAACCCCACAAAATCCTTGGGGCATGCTAAAACCATGAACATATTGGAGTTTTAGGTGGAAACATGATCTATGCCAAGGATCCATGGTTTTGATTAATCTAGTGCATTTTAGGATTTTTTGAGTTTATGGGTCAATTCAATGACCCCATAAAATCCTCAAGGCATGTTAAAACTATAAGCAAATTGAGGTTCTCGATGGAACCATGATCCATGTCATGGATCCAAAGTTCCAATCGATTAAGGGCATTTTGGGTTTTTCCAAGGTAATAGGTTAATTTAGAGACCCATAAAAACCCTTGGGGCATAATTCAACCGTTTACAAATTGGATTTTTGGGTGGAATCATGATTTATGTCAAGTTCCATGGTTGCGATCGATCTTGTGCACTTTGGGTTTCTCTATGTTCATGGATTAATTAAGAGACCTTGCAAAACTCTTGAGGCATGTTGAAACCATGCATAGATTGGAGCTTTGGGTGGAAGCATGACCCATGTTAGGGATCAATGGTTCCAATCAATCTAGTGTGTTTTAGGGATATATAAGGTAATGGGTTGATTTGGAGACCCCATAAAACCCTTGGAGTACACAAAAGGATTAAGTAGATCAAAGTTTCAAGTGGAACCATGGTCTATGTCAAGGATCCATGGTTCTAATATCTAGTGCAATTCAGGGCTTTTTAAGGTCACGGGTCTGAATTTGGAGACCTCGTAAAACATCCTTACAACCATGAGTAGATTGGAGTTCTAAGTGGAACCATGATCCATATTACTCAAAGATGTTAGTCTTGCCTAAAAGTTGGTGTGTTTCGTATAAAGTTTATCCTATGCACAACAATATTGTAAACCCCAAATGAAACCACACAATATGAGGGTACTCTAACGTCAAAATCACCCACAATTTATATTTGGTTGATTACCATAGGGAGAGGATAAACAACCAACATTTTCTATTTGGAATCTTTTTTGTGGGAGGCATTACCGCCATTTTTCACATGAATCTGGCAATTTTGATTTTGTTTTGATATAATCATGATTTTTTGGGTTAGGATTGCATATGGATGCTTTGATGGTTTTTAACGTTTTTAATTCTATCTATGAAATAAAGAACAACAATTTCAACTAATTTCTAAGTGAATTTAGCTAAATTGTTGGATTCCAACGATGCATCATTGAAAATAGGTCAAATCATTGACTATAAGTTACTAGCTCCATTACCTTATTTATATTTTTTAGGCATTGAACCTTTACGAGTGGCCTAACATACCATCGTATTAATTATTAACCAGCATAGATCCATCTTAACTAGGGATCTACCAAGCACCGAGAGGGATCAAATCTNNNTTCAATATCCACACACAATTTGTTTTTATTGATGTGTTTTTAAATAGCAATTGGTGCATGTTGTAAAAAGTAAATTATTTGTAAATATGTGCTCGATATTGATTCACCCCCTCTCAGTATCAATAATAATTCCAACAATCCCATGCTCAAACTAAGGTTGGTCGGGCAAACAAATTTGTTGACCAGACTCATCGCATCCAACAACGGGTTCATGATATTTTGCAGAAGCCCAACGCTAAGTATAAGCAATGCCATGATTAACATTGGGTTCCACACATGTTCCAGGTGGGAGATAAGGCATGGTTTCATTTGTAGAAAGGACACCTCATAGATCCCCATCGAAAGCTCTGCTCACGTTGATACATTCCCTACACCATAACCAAGGTCATAGGTGAGAATGCTTTTGAGTTAAGCATTCCCCCTTTCTTTGGCTTGCACCTTGTATTTAATGTGGAACTAGTTTGGCCATATTTTTTACCTCTCTTAGACACCTTAGAGGTAGTCGAGAACTTGGACCCTATGGAACTTAATCCTAAATGCATTGAGTAGGAAATTCTTGACCGGATCATGGAAACTAAGATGAAGGTAACTCGCCAACGGAATCAAAGCATGGCAACTTCTTCACAAGGGAAAGTGGCTCACCATGAGTCAAATTCGACAAAAGTTTCCTCATCTGATGGAGAAACTTGATGTAATAGGGACCATTTCTTCATAAGGGGGGGACTGATCCAAGTGGATACTAGTGGCCACCCACCTATTCCACCGAGTTACAAGGCTCCTCCATTTTATTGGCAATTTTCTATGGTTTTCAGGTCCCAAGCTTCTAGGGCCATTTTGAGGCCGTAAACGATGTTTTTTGGCCAATCTAGAGCTAGGGGTTTTTCATGGCATGCCTTGGCCCTAGTTAAGGTTTGTAATTATCAGTTAGTTATTTCCAATGAGCTGTTGTGCATCCTAAATGAAGATCATATGCAAAATTTGCACCCCCGAGAAGTTGATGTATCAACTAGCCACCTCAGGGCCCACAAATCCTTTTGGCGCTTCATCTTCTAAGGTAAGGTTTTTGTATTTTTAGGGTTTTTGCCTCTTTATTATTAAGATAAAAATGCCCTTTCAGTCTCTTTATATTACTCTCCTATGAATGAGTGTAGCCAACACATCTCTTTAAAGATAAGTTGCCACCATTTGAGCTAGTTTGTATTGCTTTGCAGTTTATAGTGTTTTTCCATTGTATTCATTAATAGAATTGGGGTTTTAGTGTACTATTGTTCTCCATACAAAATATTTATATGTGTTTGTTTCCATTTTATATTTCCGACTTCATTTCATTCTCTAAATAATCTAGATCAGTTGTATTAGACCAATCTGCTCTTGTTTTTTCTCAATGCATGTCTCCTAGAGATCCGGGTATCGAGACTTGGGTCTCAAACTAATTAAGCTAGGGGACAACCACTCTTATTAGCCCAAGTAGCCTCACATGATAGGAGAAGAAAATAAATATGATAGAGCAAGAGATCCTAGTAAGTTGTTGCTCGAGGAATCCCTCATGTGATAGAGGAACAAGATGATGGATAATTTCGCCTAGATCCTTCAACAACTACCAACGACGATAGAGACACATTCAACTATAAACCATTTCAGAGGTGTGACACTGTTCAAGGTACAAGTTCACTTTGAAATCCGTTTATTTGAAGGCTAGGTTGATGCAAATGCTTTGGATAAATGGTTAAATATTTTAGAGGGTTATTATTCTCTTCAAAAAATTTCCTATAGTGAAAAGATGACCTTCGCACTCATTAAGTCTCTCCCCCATGTCAAATATTTATGGGAAGTTTATTGGGAGAGGAATGCCAAAGATGAGTCTAAAACATATGATATAGAACCCATTTGGGTAGCCTATGTTGATTCCCTAAAGGACGGGTTCTACCCAGTCGAAAACTATGATGACCAGTACACGAAATGGATAACCTTGCACCAGGAAAGAGACTAGATGATGTCGTAGTTTACCAATATATTCCATACCTTTCACTTAAAGCTAGGTATCAAAGACTCTGAATTACACTTGGTCCTAAAGTACTGCAATATCCTACACAGGTACATCCAAAAAAAATGGATTTCATGGACATCTCCTTACTAGGAGTCACTTATCGATATGCTGTCAAAATTGAGCC
>NWUY0300009222.1:0-11806 GCA_004151065.3 Larix sibirica | reverse complement strand
TAAAGAAAAAACAATATTTTAAAGATTCTAATCAATGATTCCAAAGCGTTAGAGACAAAATCTCCAAAGTCTGCTCATGTATTTTTTTTTCCGTAGAAAAAAATCTTTTATTCATATTGAATAACATAGACTGTCCACAGGATGGACTTACATTATCTGTCCACAAAACGGACTTACATTGTCTATCCTCAAAATCAGACTTCCATTACTATTCCTAGATCTTTACAATGTACATTCCAACAGCTCTGTATACAGAGGCTTTTACTCCTTCATGAGTGTCTTGCATTATATCATTTCTGTTCTCATACAAAATTTAGTTACATAATGCTCCTTTCTTTTCAATCTTTTAATCTTCGCTCTGCTTCATGATCATCTTTTTTCAAACTGAATTTAAATGCTGTTTTGAGGCCGTGCCCCTTGTTCTTCTTCTGCTAACTCTTCTGGGGCCAACATCAATGCACTCTTTAAAAGAGCGTCCGCTTTCTCATTTAATTCTCTGTACACATGTCTGAACGAGATTTTAGAAAACATTCCTATCTGCCTTTTGATGATCTCTAACAGATGTTGTAAATGAGCTCTTATTTGAATCCAGTTGTTGGCCCATTCGATGACCATTTTTGAGTCACCAAATAACTGCAAATTTGTTATAGTCCGGGCTAATGCTGCATTAACTACTGACCAGAGTGCTGCTAGTTCTGCCTTGTTATTGGAGCAGTGACCAGGCCCATAGCGAATGTTTATCTTTGCTTCCTCTGTTGAATATAATACTGCTCCTGAACCTCCCAATGGTGTCTCCCCTTGGCTGGCTCCATCAAAATATGCCCATGGATATCTCTTATCTATGCTTGGGTGAATCAGGTGTCTGGTCTTTTTTTTCTTCTCCTCCGTTTTATGCTCTCTTGTCCATTGCACAATCATTGCCGAGGTAACTTCGTTGGGGATCCTTCTGTTTAAAAAAATGGCAGAGTTTCTTGCCCACCAAATTCCGTAAGTAAACAGAGGAGGAAAAGCTTCAAAACAGCGTACCGTTGTGTTCCTCCACCATTTTTGACAACACTGGACCAAAGAAGACTGCATCAGCATCCCTGTGTTGCTCAGTTCCTTTGAGGCCGCGTTCCATACAGTTTCTGCATATGGACAAGTGACAAATAAATGAGGTAAGGTTTCACAACTTGAATGGCATAAAACACACCTGCTCGGGCCTGACCAGCCTCTTTTTAGCAGATATTCCCAAGTCAACAACTTGTTGCTCAGTGCTAGCCACAGGGTTATCTTTGCTTTTAAAGGCCCTGCGATTTTCCAAATTACAGGCCACCACCATTCTTTTCCCCATTGAAGGAGTTCAAGGCATAGGCCTCATATCCCAATTTAGCAGAGAATTCTCCTGTCGAGCTATTCTTGGTCCATACTAATCTGTCTTCTTTGTTGTCATCTAGCGAGATGAAGCTGGCCTCCAATTGAGAGATATAAACTGTCCATTCCCTTCCAATATCCCCTTCCAAGCCCAGTACGTGAGCAGATTTCCATTTATCTCTTCCTCCTTCTTGATGAAACAACAACCTCGCATCTGCCGGAGTGAATATGAAGGATTTTGAGCTGTCTTATAATGTTCTCAGAAAGAGTATATACATCCCCTACTCCAACCGAGGTGTCTTCCCCAACTCTGACACTCCTGCCATTGCCTATCTTCCATGCCGTCCATTGCCCAACTAAAGGAAAGGAGAATACTAACGCTTTCCATCCTACTGATCCTCCCTTATGGTTTTTGTCCCTCCTCCTAAACCAATCGATTATAGAGGAGTTAGGGCAATACTTGGACATCATAGCTTTCCCCCACAAAGAGTTAGTGTTTTGAGCCAGCCTCCATAGAGACTAAGCTGCCAGGGACTGACTGAACAAAACCAGGTTCTTTATCGCCCATCCTCCTAGTTCCTTTAGATTAGCCACTTTAGACCATTTCACCAATGGGATCCCTTCTTTTTGTTTGCTTGCAGTCCATAGGAATGAAAAACATTTCTTTCGGATCTTGGTCCAAATCCCCTTGGGGATATAGGTGATGGAGGCCCAATATACTGGTTCCTGGAATACTCTGCAATACAACTTTTAATAGAATCAAACGGCCTCCTCATGACATAAACCGATTGGCCCAACAAGAAATTCGGGCTTCCACCTTTTTATACAGCCATAACCAATATCTATAAGAGTAGGCATTTGGCTTAAGATTAAACCCCAGGTATTTGAAACCATTGCTCATAAGTTTTAGGGCAAAAGCAACCTCTTCCCCAAATCTCTGCTGCATATCCTCTGAGATCCTGTTGACACTTAAACTTGATTTTTCCACATTTATTACCATCCCAGTGGCCTTCTTGTAAAGCTGTAAAATCTGAGAGATCACTTGCGGGTTCTCCAAAGATCCTTCCATCATCCACAAAGAGAATATGAGTCAGCTCCACTGATTCAAAAACAAATACCCCTTTTAGTGATCCTTCTCTCTTGGCCCTCTGAACCAGCTTACTCAGAGCCTCAACCACTAGTAAAAACAAGAACGGAGAGAGAGGACAACCTTGCCTCAGTCCCCTAGAAGGTCTAAAGAAAGGGGATGGGGGCCCATTGATTAAGACCGCAAAGGAGGTGGAGGTGACACATCCCGTAATCCAGTTCACCAGTTCCACTGAGAAGCCCAACTGGATGAGTAAAAGACACATAAAGGTCCAGTTTCAGTGCAAAGGAGCTCACTTTGTTCTTGTTTATCGAGTGTATGGCCTCTTGGGCCAAAGAGACCTCATCATGAATTTGTCTATCAAACAAGAACCCGAATTGCAGTTCTGAGATGATTTGGCTTAAGATGGGCTTCAACCTCTATGCTATTGTCTTAGCAATTATCTTATAAACTACATTGCAACAGGAGATTGGCCTAAAATCTCCAAAAATTGAGGGCTTATGCTTTTTTGGGATTTTAGAGTTATGAATGTTGAATTCATTGCCCCTAATACCTTCCCAGATCGCTGAGATTCTTGGACTACCTTCAGAAGATCTTCTTTTAGTAACTCAAAGAATCCTTAAAAAAACTCTATAGTGAACCCATCAGGCCGTAGACTCTTTCCTTTCTGAAAAGAGTGAACATAATGTTTAATTCCTCCTCCGAGACTTCCTTAGATAAAGACTCATTCATCTCATTAGTGACCGATGTAGGGAATAAACTTAGGACTTGGAGTATTTCTTGAATGGGACATCCCTCAGGCTCTTTAAACAATGTGCTGAAATATGAAACCCCTGCCTCAGCCTTCTCTTTGAAAGAACAGACCCTTAACCCTTGCTCATTCTGAATCTCAGTTATTGTGTTGACACTTCTCCTATGGGCAACAAACCTATGAAAGAATTTCGTGTTGTTGTCGCCCTCAGCTATCCAAATTGCTCTGCTTTTGAGCCTCCATAACTGTTCTTCCTTGGCCAATAACTCAGATCGCCTTCCTTCAAGAGTTTTCAGTTTTTTTAACTCATCCTCAGAAAATACCCCAGAGGAGTTCTGCTCGTATACTTCTTTTATTCCTTCTTCGAACTGGGTCTATTGTCTAGCTTGGAATTCTTTTGCCCATTCTTTGGAGGCCTTCTTCACCCTTATCAAGTTATTCACCATTTGTTTCATACATGAATCTGAGTCGGTAATACTCACATGAGACCATAAATCCTTTACCATCTTCACATAAGCTTCCTCCTTGAGCCAAATCGGGTTATACTTAAAGGGGGAAGCATGTTTTTGTTCCTGTATCTCCAAAGACAAAAGAATACGCCTATGATCAGATAAACCCTAGGCTGCGGGGAATCGCCCCCCCCTCCCTGCTTCGCTCCCAATTTGCGCTCCCAGAGGAATCAATGAGGAACCTACCTCAGAAGCGCGACTCCTCATTGATTCCTCTTGGGAGCGTTTTTTGGAATTGTGCTTCCTTAGAAAAAAACGCTCCTTGGTTTTTTCGGGAGCGATGAGGAAGCTTCGCTCCTGAAGCGATTCCTCATCGCTCCCTAAGCGCTCTCGAGTGCAGAAAAACGCTCCCGAAAATGCTTCCTCAGCGCTTCGGCGAGTAAGGCCACACCAATTTTTTTTTTTTGCTTGTGGAACCAATGCATGGCTCCACTTGGGTTTTTTGACTTTCTTAGGATTAATTTGGGGGATATAAACACTCTTTCACTCATTTCCTCTCATTCTATTTCTCATTTCATGCATTTCACTTCTCTTTGCTAGGGTTCTTGAGTGGGTTTGTTAGTTGTTTGAGAGCAAATTTGTGGGAGCTTGGAAGAGAGATTGAAGGCTACTATTTGTAAAATGTGAGTGATGTTTAACAAATCTGCAATAAAAGATAAATTTGTTGCTGGTTTTCCCCAGGGATTGGGGTTTCCATGGTAAATCAATGTCTCAAATGGTGTAAAGATTTCTTATTTTAAATTCCGTTGTGCATAATAATTCAGTGTATTGTAATTTCTGATTCAGAGTTAAATTAATCTGGGTATAAATCAGTGAATAAATTGTAATAGGATCCGGGTTATTAAAATATACAGTAGATATCAGTAGCACATGGAAAGATATGGATGAAAACAAAAATTTCACACATGGAAGGAGATAAAACATAGCAATTAATCTAATGCTGAAATGAAAGCCAACCTAATGCTCATGCTAAAGAGCTTATTTGTTCTATGCTATTCTTTTACATAATATGAAGCAATGTTAAGTGAACTCATATAATCAATGCAACCAAATGCAACCAAATGCCTATCTCATCAACGCAAATGCACTTCCCCTTGTGTTTGGTTCCCAACCAAAACAAGGCTACATCAAATGCCACATAAAGATAAACTAGATTATCCATGAGATGCAAAGCAAAATCTAAATTGTGCTTGTGGACAAGGTTAAGGGTACCAAAATCATCACAAAAATCCTCTATCCATCATTGTTCAGGACTTATGTAAGCATGAGTATCATGGATCAACCGATCATTATCATAATTCCTTCTTTCAAGCAACAAAAGTTTAATGGGTTCTTCAAACTTGCAACACTTCTCAAGATTTATTTCCACACTAGTCACCAATGATATATGACATAAATTTCCATAATTAGAAAATATTTTCAGCCTCAATTTTAGACTCGAAAACATTGTTTAGCTTGCTGGGAATTTTTTCAATTAACTTCCAACTGAAAAAATGATGCTCAACTTCTAACATGCTTCTAAGAGCTGGAATAGGTTGGAATGATGCTTCTAAGAGCTGGAATAGGTTGGTATGATGCTCAACTGACCTCTGGCGGCTTTATTCCTGAGAAATCTTGATGCTTAACTTCTAACATGATTCTTAACAACTTGATGCTGCCACAATACACATGATGCCCAGCTGAAAAAATGATGCTTAGCTTCTAACATGCTTTTAAGAGCTGGAACAGGTTGGAATGATGCTCAACTGACCACTGGCTGCTTTATTCGGGTAGAAATCTGAGAACGTTCATGATATAGATCTGTATCCCTCAGTTTATTCTTGTCTCCTTTGCTTCAAGAACAATGCCACACACACACACACACACTGGAGACCTACCCTCAATAGGCAATAACTTTCACCTCTTTTCATGGCTTGAACAGCACAGAGTCAAGCACTTTCCTTGATTCAGAGTTTGCTCTTCCAAGGGTTGTTACCACCATTTTTTATGGTGCTGAAGAACTTGATCCTCCCTAAATTGCCAGCACACACAGTACTGCTCCAATTCCAGCAACTTGTGAAGGTCATAAGCTTGGGTTCCATCTGCTATTGAATTGCCCGAGGAGATCTACCTGCTTTACTTCTTTGATTTCTAGACTTTGCAAGAGAGACAGGGCCAGTAGTTAGGAGTTGCAGTTGAGTGTTACTCCAATATATTATAGTCTTCTTCCGGCTGTCATCTTTGTAAAATAAATCAGTTCAATATTCTTTGAATCTTTACTCCAAAGTGGTCCCAAGGATTGACTAATCAGTGTGGCTTAATGCTGTTGTAAATAACCTTTGAAACATTGACCTTGATGCTGTCCAAATATGCTGATTTGGTCCTCGTAGACTCAGAAAACTGATCTAGATATGCAAGCTTGTATGCATGATGGATAATAGCAACAAATTGAAATGTATGCTCGGCTGCTCCAGTAATAAGCACTGTGTCATACACTACAGGGAGCTGGAGCTGCTTTAATATGTTCATCCTCCACATTTAATGCCACAAAAGAAACCATGGAAATCTCAGCTTGGTTTTTATCTCATAAGATTGCACATGCTCATCATTTGTTGGCAAACATGCCTCAAAATGCCCCTGCATTTTGAGGGATAACACCCCCAAACCCTATCTAGGGCATGCACCATAAGCAGCACACCCTAACCAGAAATACAAAGGCCTAGCAGTGCATCCCACAAAGCTATTTAGCCACAACAAAGGCTCCACATCAAGCTGGCATCAACACCAACAAGTCCACCCTTGATCTTTCACCAAGCTCACTTCACACAAGCTCTCCAAGCAAATCATTTCACCAATTTCAAGGTCTTCACACTGGGGTTTACAAACCCTAGCAGACTTGCATCACACAAGTTCAAGGCTTACAAGACAACTCTAGTGCTAGTCTCCAACTCTTCGTGGCCATCCTAGGGTTTGAGTCCTCAAGCTGTAGATCTTCGACTCTTGCATCAACACAAACACCAAGACCTCCCAAGAACATAAAGTACAATACACAAGAGTTTTCCAAGTAAGGTATCACACCAAGCTGAAGACGACTCCACTCATCAAGCAATGCTACTCATCTAGCATTCCATGATCTTGCCCTAATCTCTATGCATCACGCAAGAATAAGGCCGCAATATTACCCAAGCGTTAGCTCTCTTCTTCATGTCTTCTATAGGTTTGAAACCCTATGCTACCTCCTCTTGCTTCACAACAAGAGCCACGGCCTCTACAAGACAATACAAGGTGTGAGTAACTCAATCCAATAAGCAAAGCTTGTATTCATGTCATGAACTCTTCTAGTGCCATGTTCTCCTCTAGGGTTTTCTTGCGTGGCACAATCCTTAGCATCCTCTTTCATCTCACAAGAGCAAATTCTCCAATATCACACTTGCGCTATCATTCATCTTCATGTCTCCTCTAAGGTTTATATCACAAAACCTAGGTTTTGCTTCCTACAAGACCCCCCCAAGACAATTACAAAGATAGAATAATGAATACATCAATAGTAAGTAATGACAAAGGCTCACTCCTCCCTTTATGTAGAATAGGCGAGGGAGGCCAACGTAGTCATGGACTAGGTCCACACAAGTAACCCTAGACCTAAGTCAATAGGGTAACTCCACATGGAACGCTCCACAATACATGGATGAAAAGTGTCCTAGGAGCGTATTACACAACCTCAAGGTGGTGTGCCCTCCATGCATGGACCTCATTGGGTTCGATGCCCCTCTTGAAGATGGTGTGCTATCCAATGAGTAGTTAGATCAATGCTCCCTCTTCCATCGTGGTTTTCCATCCAAGTATCTTCATGCAAGGTGCTTATCCTCTAGCTAAGTGCCACATGTTCTCTTGTGTCCAACGCTCCTGAACATGTGTGCCAAGGTAGTTACTTGCTCTAATGCTTCTCCTCAGCATATGTTTCCAGGTCCACGACCAACTTCCATGAAGTATGCTCCTCAACCCAAGCATCCTTAAGTCAGTATCCAACCTTCAAGGTGTATGTGACATAGTCCCATGCTCTTAGGGATAAGTGCTCTCCTCCAAGTGGCTATCACTCATCCTCCTAGGTAGGTACCTCCTAGTCAAGTTGACGACTTCTCCATAGTGTTCTCTAATGTGTTAATCATCATGCCAATTAAGATAACAACCTTCTAGCTAAGTGCACTATTCTAGCACTCTATCGAAGGTCAAGCATCCACTCAAACTGAGCCATCTATCTGTCCATCAAGCATCACCAAGTGATCAAGAGACCTAGCACTCTCCTAGCTAGGTGAAAACACTTTGGGGTAACCTGAAAAACTAACATTCAGTAACGCATACTCTTCCTATACTTTCCATTTAAAGATTGAATGATAAAAAATGATAATGTTACAAGCAAACAAGAGGACCTTCACTGTCCATTGGAGCAATATCTATTACATTGTCAGAAAATCAACTGCATATGCTTAGTTAGAGTTATGTACATTGTAAACTGATCATGCTAGTGTTGGTGCTACAGAAACCGTGAAGGCTTCTTTTGAAAATTTATGTAGCACATCCTAATTGGATGTAGCTTACATTCAGAGTTGTCTTTCTATCCCGTTGACTGTTATTTTCTTCATTTCGGGATGTTAATAAAATTTCAATTTCTTTGGAGGAGATAAATTCAGCTGCTACTCTTTAGTGATTACAGAATATAAAGCTTTTTGCTCCTCTTATCTCTGACAGCAAGCCATTTGTATACAAAGGAATATAATTTGAACTCTATGGTCAGTATTGATTATGGGTACTGATGTTAAAACGTTATGTACTTATCTCTGATTACAGAATATAAAGCGTTTTTCTCCTCTTATCTCTGACAGCAAGCCATTTGTATACAGAGGAATATAATTTGAACTCTATGGTCAGTATTGATTATGGGTACTGATGTTAAAATGTTATGTACTTGTTTTTGTGGATTGTGAATATAGGGTCGTTTTTTTGCATCTCTAAACACTCAATCTCCAGCAATCAATGTAATTTGTCGAAGGTATGTAGGAAACGTTATTCACATCCTCATCATAATTTTTCTTTGGAAACTTCTGTTGAATAGGAAGTTTTTTGTTTTATGGTTAGGCTGAAATTTTTTCTAAATAAAAATGTTCTGATTGGTTTGGTTTCTACCATGACTTTGGCAAGAGCTTTATCACTTAATGAATTGTGTTGATACTTCAGCCCAGTTCATGGATTATTAGCTTGTGGTGGAGAAGATGGTGCTTTAGAATGTTTTGATTTGAGAGAAAAAGCATCTGTTGGCAGAATTGATGTGGTTACACATACAGGAGATACTGATCAGGTATCTTTATGAATGGAGTTGCATATGCTGCAAACATTTAAGTGCCACTTAGTTGGCACCATGACCATTAGTCATGCATAAATTTTGTTGCTATTAACACTTTAAAGTGTTATCTTTTGTATTTTAATATTTATACTTTGGTGAGCATTTTTTGCAATCTGAAAACAAATCTAGTATCTTTTCTGGTTCTCTAATATTAGTGCTGTTGGTAAACTGATTGATCCATTCAGGAGGTTACTGCTATACGATTCGAGGAAACTGAAAGCTTTCAGATGGCAGTTGGAACTAGTTCTGGACAGGCAAGCCAAAGTCATTGTGATTCACCCAAGCATGTTTTATCTGTTTCCTCTTCCTGTATATTGTATTAAACAAACATGAGATGAAATTCATCTGTAATAGGAGTTTCGCTTGAATTATTGTTCTAGGATTATTTGATATTATAAGAGGAAATGGCATGTTTCAATGGGATGATAGGCTCTGATTCTGATAACATGGATGAGATCTGATTGTTCAGTTTTGCTCTCATGATCAACATGTTGGGCATAGTTTTCATCCAGCATACTACTTCCAAAATTGGCTTTCTTGGTGTTTGGCCACGAGTTTTATCCCATTGAATCAAAGTATTTACACTCTGAGAAATGCTTAATTAGACTCCATTAAATCAAATAGATAGAATGGAAATTAAGAGTTAGAAAAAGAAAAAATAAATGAAATGCAAATAGAGATACGAACTATCAGGTTGGCCCTATATATATATTTTGACATAAGCATGCCACATTTGTCTCTATTGGTGTGCAGTTGCACCGGAGGCCTGACCGCCAACACTTTAGCTGTGATTCTTGCTTTTCTCCTTGAATATTTCAACTTGGAACTATGCTATATCAGACAATTGGGTTATTCTAGTTTTCATGCATTGTTAGCCTAGATTTGTTTATTTTTTAAGGAGTTGCATTAGGTACTTCTTATTTTCCTACTTGTACCGGCCTTACTCAAGTCCCTTTGTCATTACTTTGGACTTGAGTGGACATTTATTTCATTTTTGATGTCTTGGTGGTAGTTGTAATGAATATTGGTATATAGCTGGATTATTAGTCAAAGTTTCATCATAATCAAGGAGAGATAAAGCTAGCTTTATGATATCTTATTGTGGTTAAAGAACATAATTGTTTAAGAATGATCTTTCTGCACCCTTTCACAGTTGAGAGTACACTTCACATAATCGATAGGCAATGTACAAGACTGTTTGGATGAGGATTTAAACACCATATATATCATTCTGCCATCAATCTCTAAAGGAAAAAGAAAAATCACAGCCAAACTGATATAACTAGTATGCATTTTTTGCACTCTGCAACATTTTTCTAATTATGGATAAATCCAGGCGATTGATACAATGTAGCACCTTGTAAAGTGATCAGAATATTTGTGTGGCCATCCCAAATACTGGCCTTCTGAAAAACGTTGCTGTATCTGTTACTTTTCTGATGTCGAAGTCAGCTTAACCTGAATAATTTCATGATTTGATTAATTTTCAAGGTTGGCTATGCAGGTGCTAATATATGATCTGCGTTCTTCAAGGCCTTTTCGAGTTAAAGATCACATGTAAGTTCTTTAAGCCTTTTTGTTGCATAATTAATGATGTATCTAAAAGTAAATATTTTTTAATTATCTCGCTAGAACTGTATCTTTTGTTTATAAACAGAAAACCTATCATAGACTGTTAATTGTTCTATAAATTTTCCTACCATAGTTGGTTGACAGGGTTCGTTTTTAGTGATTTAACTATAATTGTTTTGCATCTGGATTTGTCTATTGTTATATACAGGTATGGTAGCCCCATTTTGGATATCAAGTGGCATTCAACTCTAAATGCCACAAGGCCAAGAATGATCACTACTGATAATCGAGTGGTCAGAATTTGGGATCCAGAGACGGTAAGAAAATAATTTTTTTTTAATCTGAAGCTGTGTTATCAGATCCATCAAGCCCCCCTTCACAAAAAATGGAAAATTAAAAGAAAAAAGAAAACAAAAATTGAGGGATCCATCCGTATACATCATGTATCTCCATCCGGAAGGGATATGGAATGGATCGATACATGATACATCCCAGATTAACCTGAGATGGAAGGCCATGCCGTATCCCCAAAAATATTATAAGAATCTAAAAAAATGACAGAAACGTGAAATAAATCAACATTCAAGGAAATTTCAACAAACACACAATTTTTACTAATTTGTAAATGCCCTTAAACTTGATTGTTGGCACAGACACCCATCAGTTGGAGCTCCATTTGTACTAGAATATTTATCATGTACATGCATGCCAATTAATTGTCTCATGTTTGGAAAAATCTGCGAAACTATGATTGCTTCTGCTGCCCAAACTGTATTTGATGCATAAATATTGAGTTGTTTAGAAAGCTGTTTTTGCCGTTTATGCAAGATAATTTTGAAAACTAAATCTTCTTCTCCATGTAATATTTTTCTATAAAAATGATGCATATAAATTTGAAGATTGATTTGAAAAACATAGCAATTTGCAAAATTTCAGTTAACCGAACTGCACAGAACTCAATACAAGTCCACTATGACTAAACCATCAAAAGATGCCAAATGTCACCCTACTCTTCGACTACATGCCACCTGCAAAATATAGAGTCTAGACCTGCTAAAAAATAAACATGCTAGAGGATGGTCCTGTAGCTTATGCCGAGGATCCCATGTCCAACAATGTTGATAGGTTTGATGATTGATCATGTTGATCAATGA
>NWUY0300009220.1:0-19609 GCA_004151065.3 Larix sibirica | reverse complement strand
TAATGTGCCAACATTTAGGGCTTAACATCCTGCACTTATGTCCATAATTTAAAGTTGGTGTTAACCAACTTCGTCATGCCTTGGACTTGGTCCTTGGCTCTTTGAAATGTTTCTTCAACCTATGCTATCTGACAGCCCAGTGTCCTCTAGAGTCTCCTTGGTCTCCAATTGTTCTTTCAAGACTATGTTTTGGGCACGTAGTCCTGTGATCAATGTCTTAACTTCTTCACACTGCTGCTTAGCTAGTTCCGATACAATTGTTGTAGATTGCGCTTCTTCTTGCGCAGTGAGATACAGATTCTTTACTGTTGTTTCCAGGGATGTATGCGTTTCCACTTTTGCTGCATGCGTCTGTTGTAGCTCGTTGTATGCTTGACTCAAGTCTAGTTGGCATGCGGCCATCTCTTGTGTCACGACGACCATATAGTCATGCAGTTGTTGAAATGGTACATGCAACAAGCTGACTTGAAACCTGAGACATCTTTGTACCATGGATGTATAAATTTCTTCTTCCTTGACTGTAACAACATGCGGGTCGATACTCAACACCCTCTTTTTGCATCATGCCTTGTTTGTTGCTGAGTGTCCTACGCCAATTCTCGTGTAGTGCCTTCAACTTCCATACTCGAGCCTCCTTAGCATGTGTTGACCAACTACAATATACTTTTAAGCTTGACAAGCTACTCAGATGAATCCAAGTGAAGTACCTATTGTGAGTCCAGGTTGACTTTTATTGTACCTAATTCTTGTCTAACCTCCCCTTTCTTCTCTATGAAGGGATGTGTCTTCTCTCTCTCCCCTTTGGTAAGGGGGTGCAGTATGGCGACCTTCCTTCATCTTGTTCTTGCTCTTGACATGGCTCTTGTTGTTCGTGTACCTCTTGCTCCTCTTTCTCCTCTTGCTCCTCAGCATTCGAGGTTAGAATAAGCTTGTGCCTCTACTTCTTCTTTTGATGTTCGACACTTCCTAACGTTCCTTCTTGGTCTTTCTTCTTCCTCTTTTCTTGTATCCTGGTTGAGCCATGTACCGTGGTGCCTTTAAGTTCGGTCTTATTTTTCTTTTTCCACCCCTTAGGGGTGTCCAACATCTCAACATCTGAGTCGTGTAAAAGTTGGTACTCTAGCAGTCAGTCCTCCATCCAATCCTTAATGGCTTCTACATTAATGCAGAAGGAAATAATCTTTTGCCTGTCGCCAATCTTCCTACACAGTGAGATAAACACATTGTGTGCATTCAGGGCAAAGCCTATCACAAACTCATACTTGCCTATCAAGTAGGAGGGAATCCGGTATGATTCAGTAGTGACTTGAATCATCTATGTGTACAAGTTTTAGAATGTGATACCTATTGAGTTATTCATTTCCCTATTACTGTTGGTTTGCCATACATTGAACTTTGGCGCTAGGAACTCCTCGGACACCTCAGTGTCAAACTATGGCCACTCAGGTGGCTTCCAAACAGTTATTGCGTTGATGAGCAGGACCCAATTGAAATGAAAATCTTCACCGAGATCTTGCACCTCTAGGAAATCCTCGATGAACTCTTGCAACAACTATCTTACCCAATTCATTATGATGCCTTGGGTGCATCTATCCGTGATGAACAACATGCCCATTGGGCACTCATCCTTGCAACACTTGCGCATGACCTTTCCCGCAAGCACCTGTGTGGTGAATCGAACATCATGTTGCTTGATCGCGGGGATGACTGTGCCCTTAGTACCTCTGTGTGTACCATATTTCTCTTAGGCCTCCACTACCCAAATATCATACGCTTTGATTGCTTCCTCGGGGTTCACCTTCGTTTGGCAGGCTGCTTGCTCTTTGGATCAAGGCTTCATCAATAGCATAGGGTTGATCCAACCATAGGAAGCCTCCATGCAGTATGCTCAGCAAAAACCTTATGCACCGTAGGATACTATGCCCATGCTCGAAATATGACACTTCTAACAGTGACATGATGCCAAAATGAAATAGCTTCTTTGCCTAATTTTGCGCTATGAACAACTTTAAACCGTTAGTGTCCTACCCGACCACCACATACTCAAATAGATGGAGGGTGGGAAACGTTGTCTCATCCTGCAAATTGAAATCCATAAATGTCATCACTGACACTTTTCCCAACAATTTCCCTCATATTTCTACTATGGTGTCCATCTCTACGACAAGCATCTCTACTGGCTTCACCGCCTTGGTTTTCGTTCTCATTTTGGGCACTGTGGAGGTCAACATATTGTCCAACTTTTTGAATTCCTCTGCGCTAGGCTCTCCAAATTTCTTCCCACTCCTCTATGCAACTCTTAGACCCTAAGCTCGGCACCCTCTATGTGCGTATCTCGACACTCTCTCTACACTTAGCTTGGCACTCTCTTTGCACGTAGCTCGACACTCTCTTTGCACTCAACTCGACACTCTCATTGCACTCAGCTCTTGGGTCCAAATGAGGTCCTTCTACGGGTGCTACTGACTTTAAACCCAATGCAGATATCTGATGGCATCTTCTGTCATAACTATCAATGCGTACCCTACGATCTAAGGAATCCACCTTTTCAAATCATAATCCATCCATGTTGTGATGCATGATTGCTTGAATTGACCATGCACTAATCCTCTGGAATGATCACATATATCTTCATAAACATGACAAACCTCTTACATTTATTGTTTATGCTTTTTTCAAATTTTGAATTTTAGCTACCCACATGATTCATTAGAACAACCAAAAATAGAAATAAATGACTCTCGAACCTGTCAACTCTGACAACTGGAAACTATATTTCTAAATGCGACTGCTATGATTTACATTAACTACAACAATCTCTCCCTCTTACTATAGTAGTGACGCCAATCCTTGTCAATTGTACATCTATTTGACAATCCCCAAACAGACACTCTCTAACTATGCCAGATTCACTTGGAAAAAATGATTTATGAATCGACTATGACAACTATGTGACTTTGGTTTCCTCATGATTGACACCAACTCCTAGACTCTAGCCCACTCTAACTGATTTTATAGATCACACATAATTACAGATTTTGGTGCCCCTACGGGCCACGGTACGGCTTTAGGTGACTTCCATTGATGAGTCCCTTCATAGGTTGTCCTACCAGGGTGGCAAGCTTTGTTGCACCTGCTTCTGTAATGAACAAGATCCAGAATGGATCCAACCACATCGTTCTAAGCTTTGCTAGATTCTCCAGAAACTTGTTGTCATACATCAACACCAGTGTGCCAGGTTTTAGAGTATTTCTCTTGATGTTCCTATCATGTCAGTATTTTTGTCACTACTTCTCAACGACCTGACTGAACCCTACAATGAATCGATCTTCTTCTAATGCCATCAAATCCTCTGGTTTACGTGCAAGCGATTCATCATCTGTAATTTTTGTGGCTAAATCTATGCGCAGGCTAGAGACAACAAACTCCAGCGGCATCACTGCCTCCTTTCGATAAACCAATCTGAATGGGGTGTGCTTTACAAGCCTTTTGCATGTCATCTTGTATGCCCACAACACTACGGGAATGCATTGATCCCAGTCATCGCGTTGTACATTACGAACCTTTGTAAGCACCTCCTCCAAAATCTTGTTAAATACTTCCACTGTACCATTATCATGTGGATGATATGGCATGCTCTTTTGGTGGTGTATCATGAACTCTTCTGTTAGGGTGTGAATGGTGGAATTCGAGAAATGGGTTCCTTAATCACTCATCAACACCCACAGGAAGCCAAACCTAATGATGGTATGCTCGAATATGAACCGCACGACGATCTCCAAGGTACAATCCTTCACTCTCGCAACCTCTGACCATCTCGTCAAGTACTCTGTCATAGTGATGATATATCGAGTACCAGTCCTATGTGCTAGTGAGTTAATGGGACCCACAAAATCAATCGCCCACTTCTCGAAAGGCTTGTGCGTAGTGACAGGGATGAGAGGCATCTCATCCCCATGTGACGGCTTCCTGACTCTCTGGAAAACATCACATTGTTTGCAATAAAAATTAGCTTCTTGGAACAACGAAGGCCACCATGGCCCTACACGCATCACCTTTTGCACAGTAGCCTTCCCTGCATAATGTCCTCCCGCAATGCCTTCATGTGCTTCCCACAAGAGAAGAAATAGTTCATGTTCCAACACACATCTGCGTAGTATGCCATCAGCTCCCAACTTATAGAGTTGTCCTACAATCAACTGAAAATATCCACTATGGGTCACCAGCTGTTTGCGAAGGGCAATTATATAATCTTTCAGCACACAACCATAAGCTAAAAATGCTGCAATCTCATTAAACTGATTTGGTACGGCTTCAATGCAGAACAACTGCACATCAGGGAGATCGTCGTCCAAGCTTTTTGCTTACTCACCAAATTCAAGCCTGGATAAGTGATATGGTCCCACATTATGCTTCCCTAGCTTGACAACAAATTCAAATTCAAATTCTTGAAACAGTAATAACCATCGATAGATGCACCCCTCCAACACTGGCATGTTGACTAAGTACCTCAAAGCAAAATGATCCGTGAAAAACTTGAAGGCACTCCCCAAGAGGTAGTGTCGATATTTCTGCAAAGAATATACCATCATCAAACCTTCGTGCTCAGTCATGATATAATTTTTCTCAGCTGTGGATAACTTTCTATTGGCGAAGGAAACAGGGTGATCAATGTCTCCTTCCCCTGGTTGGGCTAGCACTTCTCTCAGTGCGATGGACGATGCATCCACATGCACATGAAACATGCGCATCCAATCTGGAAAGATTAAGATCAGTGCAGTAACCAATTTCTCCTTCAGAGTGTCCAGCCCTTGCTGACACTCCTGCGTCCACACTCCTTTATTATTTAATACTTCTTTCCTCAATAGCTCTTCTAGTGGCACTGTAACACTGGCATAGTTCCTGATAAATTTTCTGTAATAGCTAGTATGTCCCAGTGTTGCACGTAACCTTTCACATATGTTGGGGTTGACAGATTGACTATTATTGCAATGTTTGTCGGGTCGACAAGTAGACCTTCCTTACACACAACATGTCCCAACAAGAACCCAAATGAGGTACGAAAAATGCATTTCTTTAGGTTTAAAGAGATATGCATATGCCTGCAGCGATCTAGCGTGAGACTCAAGACCTGTAGGTGATCCTTCAAGAGATTGAACATTTCCTAGTCATCCATATATACTTCTAAGAACTTATGCATGAATTCTTTGAATGTGGCCACCACTATCCTAGAAAACACAACTGGTGGATTCTTCAACCCAAAGGGCATCACATTATAGGAAAAAGAGCCCCAATCTTCTTGCGATCCTCCTCTGCTATACACACCCGATGGTATCCATAGAATCAATTAGTGAATTAATAGGTTTCTCAACTCCCTACATTCTATAACACCTCATCTGTAAATGGTGTAGGGAATGGGTCATGTTTACATGCTGCATTCAAGTTGCGTAGACCCACACAGATTGAAATCTCCCTCGTCTTCTTGTCCTGAACCACCATCGGGCCGATTCACTCCAACATGCGGTCTAAATATTTGTGCACGTTTTCTTTATACTAAGGGTTCAATATGTAGGGTCTCTTCTTGATTGGTTTTGCCCCCTCTTTCAACTGGATCTTTATCTCTCTGAGAGCTCCTACAATACCTTTCATCTTTGAGAAGCTGTGCGGAAATAAATCTTCATACTCTTTCAACAAGTCAACTATTTGGGTGACTGTCTCTTGATCCCAGTAGTCTCGTAGGCTCCTCCTCCATGCCAATGTTATACTTCTTTGTCTTTAGTATCTCTCTGAACTCTAGCACAGTACTAGTGGAAGGCTAGTCGCGCACTGCGCGTTCTCCTGCAATCTCCCTTATATGAATACTGTGTGGATCGTATTCTTCATCAATCTCCTTACTATAAACTTTCCCACGATATATAGGTTTGTTCAGCCGTTCCAAGTCTTGGTGGTAAGAAAAAATAGTCTTCTACGTCACATCTTGTGGTGTTATTTCTCTAAAGATAAACTACTTCATTTGATGGAGAACTTTGGCCAGGTTAGGATCTCTAGTANNCAAATCCAAGGAGCTCAAGCACGACTAAGGAAAAGTCAAAGGAACATGAGAACAGTTTTGCAATTTTGGGATCGACACAAGAGGAGGTTCAGGAAGGGGATTCGAATATCTTACCAGAGAAAAGGAACCCCCCATCCCCAATGAGTAGGGATTTGAAGGGAGAATCACAAAAAAAATCTGATACTACTCCTGAGGATGTAGACCAAGACTCGGAGGAATATGGGGAGTAAGGGGGAATAGGAGACTCTCAATACACACCCCGAAGATCTACTAGAGGAAAGAAAATGACCCGCGAAAGGAGGGAAAAAGAAACATACAAGTATAAACTACAAGGAATCCAACCGACTTTAGAAAAAATGCTGGTAAGAAACCAAAAGGTAACAAGAAATCAAGGTTGGGGCCCTAAAGGAGCCCTATCGATCCAAAAAAGCAAGTGATGAAGATTGTCTCCTAGAATTGTAGAGGGCTCGGTAGCAAGTGGAAAGAAGGATCAATGAATAGATTGACTAGAAAAGAAAATCCCGACATTCTTCTCATCCAGGAGACCAAAATGGAGGAAAAGGACTTCCTCCAAAGTAGCAAGAAATTTTGGAATAAAGGGGGTGGACAGGCAGTCTCATCCAGGGGAGCCTCGGGAGGATTGGGAGTTTTGTGGAATGAATCTAGCTTTGTGAAGATTCAAGAAAGGAAAAATACTCATTGGATATTCATACAATTTCTCCATCAATATTCAAAAGAAATTGTAAGCCTTTTTAATATTTACGCTCTGGTTAATTATGGGGAAAAAAAGAAGTGATGGGAATCAATTCTTGAGCTTTCAGAAGAAATCCCATTAGAAATCATCATTCTAGCTGGAGATTTAAATCTAACTTTAATTCAATATGAAAAGCGTGGCAGAAACATTGTGAGGGATCCTGCCAAGGAATGGGTGGAGGAAATAATTCAGGACTGAGACTTATTAGACATCAATCCAAGCAAAGGAAAATACACCTAGACTAACCAGAGAACGGGCCCTGGCCACATAGCTGCAAGGTTAGATCGGTTTCTCATCAAAAGCATCTTTCTGCCGCGAGGATTAGATGCAAGCATGACATTCTACCATCAAGTGATTCAGATCATAAACCTATTAAACTGGAGCTAAAAGTGCAAAAAAAATTAGGCCCCATACCCTTTAGATTCAATTCACTCTGGGTGAATCAGTAAAACTTCCTCTATTAGGTGGAAAAGGTGTGGAAGTTGCCAATTACTGGATCTCCTTTGTTTCTCTGGGAGGAGAAACTAAGAAGAGTTAAAAGAGAACTAAAGAAATGGGCCAAAGGTTTAACCTCCCCTACTGAAGAAAGAAGGACAACCCAGAAAAATATGGAAATGCACCAATTAAATATGGAAAACATAGAAATCACAAAGGAAAATTTGAGTATGGAAGAGGGTCTTCAAGCAACTCTATGCAAGGCCTGTATTCACGAAGAAGAGTTTTGGAGACAAAATATCATAGTCTTTGGATGCATGTTGGGGATAGGAACACCTATTTCTTCCATAAACAGGCACAAGCAAGAAGAAATTTCAATTCAATTACTGAGAGTTCGGATGGAACTCAAAGCATGACAGATTTTGCAAGCATAAAAAAGGCTGCCCATCAGCATTTCAAATTACTTTACACCGAAGAAGAAGATACCAGGAATAGCTCAAGTATGACAGATCTTGTTCCGACCAAGGTAACAAATCAAATGAATCAAAATCTTGTTGCATAGGTCAGTAGAAAGGAAATTAAGGAGGCTCTTTAGACAATGGACCCCGATAAAAATCCTGGACCTGACGGATTCATGGCTCACTTTATCAAAAGTTGCTGGCAAATAGTTAAAAAAGACCTTCATAAAATGGTGTTGAAATCCCAAAACTGTCACAAATTAGGAGGAACCACGAATTCCGCTTTCCTAGATCTGATTCCAAAAGAAAAGGGAGAGAGATCGTTTGACAGGTTCAAGCCGATCTCTCTCTATAACATGGGTTACAAACTGATCACTAAGGTAATTTCGAATCGGCTAAAACTTCTTCTTCCTGACTTGATTCCTGAAAACCAAGGAGGCTTTGTTAAAGGAAGGAAAATCACATATAACCTTATAATTGTTCAGGAAGCGATACACTTCAATTTCCAGAGAAAAGAAAAAGGTATGGTGGTGAAGCTTGATATGGCAAATGCATTTTATAGGGTGAGGCATGGATTTCTGTTTGAAATTATGCTAAAATTTGGATTCGAAGCCCGATTTATAAGATGGATCAAGGCTTGTATTGCGGAACCTTGGATAGCCCCGCTTTTGAAGGGCAGAGCAACAAATTTCTTCAAAGCATCTCGTGGGATTAGACAAGGATTCCCACTCTCACCTCTGCTCTTTGCAATTCAAGCCTCTGTGTTAAGCTACCTTTTAGAAAAACGATGCCTTGATCAAGATATTATGGGTCTTAAAATTGCAAGAGGTGTAAAAGATATGAATCACACTCTGTTTGCGGATGATACACTTCTGCTGGGAGGAGCTTCTAAGATAATCGCAAGAAAATTCAAAGCCGACTTAGATCAGTATTACAATGAATCAGGAAGCATGATTAATAAAGGTAAGTGCCAAATTTACTGTTGGAATGTTACTGGTCTGGAGCTCAGTTCTATTACTAGAATTTTTATATTCAAGGAACTACTCATTGGTCCTCTTTTAAATATCTAGGATTGCCAATGTCTCTGAAATCCCCATGGGGTATAGATTGGCTTCCATTGATTGACAATTTCAAATAGAAATTGCAACACTGGGGGACTAACTGGCTAAATCTGGCCGGTAAATTGGTATTGATCAAGTCAGTTTTGAGTATCCTATCAACTTATCAATGCTCTCTCCTTCTTGCTCCGAGTGGAATTATTCGTAAGATGGAGAAGCTAACTAGAGCATTTCTCTGGAATGGAGGAAAAAATAATAAAAAAAAGATAGCGCTAGTTAGCTGGGACAAAGTAACAAAACCGATCATGGAAGGTGGACTTCAGATAAAGGACCCGAAAGTCCAAAATCTTGCATTGGGCGCTAAAATACTATGGAGACAAGTCTCGACAGTCCCGGGATGGGCTCAAAAAGTCATCTGGAAGAAATACTTTCATAATACAAGGTTGAGAAGTTTAGATAATCCGCTGGAAGCTAGCATTGGCTCTCAGATTTATACTATGTGTAAACATCCTCTCCCCTTGATCCAAAAAAATCTATTTTGGGTCCCTGGAAATGGGAAAAAAATAAAGTTGTGGGAAGATAGAATTATGGAGGGCGAAGCATTAGCCAACGTGCTTGAATTGAGAAATTTAAGGATTTGGATGACAAGAGAAGGAATTACTACATTATGGGATATTTTAGAATGGCCCAATAATATTTGGACAAGCTGGAAAAATCTTGAAATCCCTTCAAACCTGCAACAATCCTGGGATAATCTGAAGAATCAGCTAATTGGGAAAGTACCCATTGATGCAAGGAAGAAGGATAAAAAAGGTTGGGGCAACAACACTGGATCGTACACCGTTGCTCAAGCATACAAACTTCTCAAGGCTCTCCCAAACGTCCCTTCTAATCCAACGGTCTGAGGCTAGAATCTGGAAAGAAAAAAGCATTCCCAAGATTGATCTATTCACTTGGACACTAGGTCATAACAACATACTAACTAGACAAAAGCTCCAAAAAAGAGGCTTTCATGGGCCATTCTGATTCCCTCTCTGCAAAAAAAACGAAGAAAACTCAACACATCTTTTTTTGGAGTGTCAGTTTGCAAAATAAATCTGGAAAGAAGCGTTGGTTATATGGAACACTAAAATTGTTATTCCATGTACTGTCAATTCACTTTTTGAAAATTGGAATTCATTATACCCCAAATCGCTGTCCTCCAAAGGCTGGTCCAAACTGGGATTGATGGTAATCCCAAAGTTTATTTGCTGGGGAATTTGGCTTGAGAGAAACTCTCGCATTTTTAATCAGAAAACCCTGAAACCAAAGCAGGTTTGGTCAAAATCCAAAAATATTTTAAAAGAGCTCTTGCAATTAAAGATGGATAGGAATGAGATTTGATCACTAATCCAGGATGAGAAAGAGTGGGGAATCTAATTAGGCTTGAAACTCTCGGACTATGAAGGATCAACAAATCAAATGGAAGGATGGGAAATCAGATTAAATGGAAATAACTTCATTAATTGGAGGAAGAGTAGTAAAACTCATACTCTCTTCTTCAATGGTACAACCAAAGGGAATCCAAGGAAGGCTGGAGGAGGAGGAATCATTCAGAACTCTGAGGAAACATCTGAGTACAGATACGCTTGGGGGTTGGGACATACAACTAACAATCAAGCTGAAGCGTTGGTCATGTTACAAGGACTAAGGCAGCTTAGACAACAAGGAATTGATCATGTCAGAATAATTGGAGACTCACAAAATCTATTAGGCTACTAGTGAAGAACTTGAGCTCTAATGATTTAAAGCTGGAAAGAATTGTAATCAGAATAAGACAATTGGTTCCATCCTTCTCAAGTATTCAATATTTTCATGTACTTTGAGGCAATAATAAAGAGGTAGACCGGGAAGCCAACAAGGCAACAGTTCTACAAGCTGGAACTCTTCTCAGGAATAATGAGGATGAAGAATGGGACCCTCCTTCCTTAAGCTGTAGAAGAAAAAACTGGGCATCCATTCTCTCACGGCAAATGAAGACTCACGTTATGGTGGAAATAGAAGTTGAAGGTGCAGGAGTGGGAGTACTGAAGCCAGAAAATAAGAACAACAATTTGAGCAATAACTTTGCAACACTATTAAGACAAGAATTAGAGATAAGCAAGCTGAGTAAGATTACGTTGAAGATTGTAATGCCTCCACTTGGCAGGATGACAGTCAGGTTTAACAAATTCTAAATTATTTGTTGGTAGCATTTGGAAGGTTCAGATTACGCTAAAATACTTGTTGGTAGCAATTGGAAGGTTCAATTTATTGAACAAGCTGAGTAATATTACGCTAAACATGCTGAAAGGAAGGTTCATATTTTGTGGTTATGCCGAGTCAATCTCAATGGAATTAGAATGCCTGCAGGAGAGTTGGAGATCGAATTATTATTAGCAGATAAATGAATTTGGATGCAACAGAATCACTCTCTGAGTATGCAGAAAAAGCAGAACATTCTATATGTAACTCATGGATAATTTCTATAGTTGCGTTGAGTTACATTATTAGTATTCTGAACTCGAATTGTGGCCCTTGAGGCAGAGTTTGTAATTTTTTCCAGTGCAATTGTAACTGGTTTTTTATATTTTTATTCAAATTATAACCGTTTTTGTAAAAATAAATAAAAATTCATGATTATAATTATCATGAAAGTAAGTAATTGTTTTGAATTTAACTTAACTNGTCTTTGCTTCAGGTTCAGAATAACATTATTTTCAAATTCCCAGTCAATTCCCAATAGGGTTGGGTAGGGATCAGTATCTTCCAATATCTCAATCACTTCAAATTATGCTACTGTCTTCACGGCATCAATATTTACTTCCACATCGGTCAGCCTTTTGATGGGGAATACTTTGTATTGGTTAGCTCATATAATTTGTATGGTAGACCATACCATCTTTGTATTCCCCATCAAATCGTAGGTCTTCTTAGGAAGAATGTTCACATCTGCCCCCAAGTTGATCATTACATCTTTTATCTCAAATCCCCCCAACCCAAGGGACATAATGAATTCATTTCTAGTTCTTCTTTTCTCACCCACTTTTCGCACATTCCTTTTGGGAAGTGGCACAAAAATAGGTTCTTCGACTTCATTAGACATTAGTAACTTTGCAAGCATATTTGTTACTTTATTGACAACATGAGGATCATTCAATATATTCACACAACTTCGCAGAAAGGTACTTATTGAGTCTTCCTGGAGACTCTTGTACATCTCTTTGTGTTGTTATTATTTGGATTGCACGACCCATATTTGTTATTCATCTTACATATTGCACAGTATCTCTTCCTCACGTAGTCTTCTTCTACGAATATTATTATTCACATAGTCTATGCAATTTATCTTCCCAGTGCATCCTGTCCCGGCGTAGGTCTTCCTCTTGTTGCATAGATTCCTAAACCACTCTATGCACCTCACATAGTATCTGTAGCTGGTCCTTTTCTTCAAACTTGGATGGAGGTTGCATGGATTTATTTATTTTTTGATCCATTGGTATTCCAATACTGCATTCTCCAAGAATATCTCCACCTTTCTAAGCGCCTCCTTGAGTCACTATATTCACTTGCACTGGACCCTTTTCGATATCTCCCTTCCTTGGTTCAATGGTCACCATATTACAACAACCTTTTTTGTCTTCCCATTTCTTCAACAAGTTCAGGCAATCTTCTATTGCATTGTGTGTGCTATGACAGTATGTGCACAGGGAATAAGACTTAGTACAAAATATTTCCAAGTGGTATGGATATCCATAGTTAAAGAAAATTACTTGTCTTCCATCGCCACCATAACCTCTTCCAAAACAAATTACTTGGTACTTTTGCAGTGTCAGACATTTGGGAAGTGCGTGGCCCCAAGTTCTATAGATCTCACACCACTAAGCTTTAGGTTCCATGGGAAAAGGGCTAGGTGCACCAGTACCTATATAGTTGTTCAACGTTGAGCATTCATTTTTATAATGGCCTTCTGTTCTATAAAAGCTGCACCATACATTCTCTCTTACTACGTTTCCAGTAGACAATTGTTGTAGTTGCACAGTCAATGCAACAAGTTGTGTCTACACCTGAACCATTCTTGGCGCAACATCTCTGCCAAGAGTCGCTTCCAACATGATTGCGATTTCCAGGGCATCCAATTGAGTACCCACCTTTTGTTGTGTCAATGGAACTCTAATATGTGGTAACAAATGTGCAATGAACCATTCACAGTGCTGCTCATCTAGGATCTAAAAAATTAATCGATCCAATGGAATCTTGAATCACTGGTCATGGTCCCAGATGGAATCTTTAGCTTTTTGCTTGATCTCCTCGATCTTATTAATGCACTAAGACTCAGGATTCAGATTCTAGAGTTCTTTTAGAAGATATGATTTAATCGTATCCAATGATCAAGTCTAACTTACAACGACAATACTTTTATACTTCATATACCAGGTTAGAGCTCTATCTATGAACGTGGTCTCTAGCTGCGCGACCTTAGAAGCCTCATTTGTGATGTTATTTGCAGACCATATCACCTCATAGGTAAACCAATGTTGCTTTGCATCGTCTTACCTCGTCCCATGAAATGCAGGCAATGTCAGTGTGGAATTTGACGTCGTCGCCATTCTTGTAGGTACATGCGAATTTCTTCTTGTGTTTGAAACTGGTGGGTTGGGGACAACACTGCTATTTCTTGAACTTGGTAGGTTTGGGTTATTCTTTTAGGTAGGACTAGCTTCTATTCCTATAAATTCCGATTCAGGACTTGATTCCCACATAAACTCAAGTAATAATTGGTATTCTTGATTTGATGAAGGGCATTGGGGGGTTGGGTTGGAGCATGGGTTACTTCTTGGTGCATTTATTCTCACAATACTGAATCCAAGGGAGCTCCTATCTGACTGCGCACTACCTCTTACAATCATGCAAGTGCCTCCATTAGTGTACACTTTCTCTTCTTTCACATCCTCTTGATTCTTTCCTTCTCTCGCCTTCAGGGGTGTGATATCACTATGCTTGTCAGAGCTCTCACTTTCTTCTATTCTGCGCTTCTTGGAAGGTTTCTCGTATTCTAAGCATTCTTCTTTCCCATCCTATACCCACCCTTTTAGCATAGAGAAACCTTCCGCACACTGTCTTTGCGCAATTCCATTTATGGAGTTCTTCTTTCCTCTTTGATATACATTATATTTCCCCGTCGACTATTTTCTTGTTTCTTTCTTTTGACTGTTTGCTTTATATCAGCCCTTCTTGAATGCCTTGTCTCCCTCTGGATTCACCTCTCTTATGGATCCATCTCTACACCTATCTATTCTCCCACTTCTTCATACCCCAATCCCGTAGTGTAGGGATTACACTTCCATGATACCAGGGTTCATTGTCATTAGCTCCTTCTTAACAAACAACATCTTTACCCATCGTGGGATCTGTTCCAAGAATATTTTTCTTCGGTCATATTCAATATTACTTCTGCACAACTATAGGATTCACTGCAATTTATAGCAAACTCTATTATATATCCTTCTTAAATGCACAAGAACCATATAATTTTGGGTCAGCGCAATGATATCCATCATTGTTTCCTTCTTCATTGAAAGAAACAATTTTGCTAGAGTTGGCTTCTTTTTGTTGACTTGTACCTCATAGTCCCTTATCTATTTTTCCATCTATTGCACCTCTGGGACATTTTGCAGGTGGTTCTAGACATTGAAGTTGTACTATAGTACCCCTCCCAATGTCACTATTCCTTGTTTGGTATGGTCTAAAGACCATGTTACTTCTTTGTTCTTCTTTGAAAGATGTAAATACTCTAGGGAAGGCTCCCGCTTGATCTGCGCCCTGAGTTCGCTCACTTCCTGTTGAAGTGCAACAACTATGTCCTTTACTTGGGTGATGTTTTGGACATGTCGAAGATGACTATTAGTTGGTGAACTAGCCACTGGCAGTGTAGCATATAACTTGTCTACCTCTACTTCTAGTTGGCCTCCCACTCACACCACTTCTATATGCGCTTGTTTGAGCCCATCATATGTGTGGCCCAACTTATCATGTCCTTTGCCTAGCTCATTGAATATCTTAGTAAAATAACATTGCAGCTCGGGAGTTGGGATGAGATGCAGGCTGAAATTGTTGTATGGAAATGGGTTGGTGTCTGAAAATGTCTTTGGCTGAACCCCAATGATGGCCAAAGGGTTTAGCTTGAGATTCCTATGAAAGGTCTGATTCTCCTACCTTTGCAAATCCTATGCTTGGTTGGTGCTAGTATCTTCTCAAGTCTGCACTACTAATGTCCCCGACACAATGTGGGGTACCATTCTTAGATCCTTGAGTTGTTCCTTACTATCCTTATGGAGAATGTATGTGCACTCCAGGTTCGACTGGAGCTGTTGAATGATGTTAGGAATCATCGCAGTGCTGGCTTCTGCTTGTTGTGTCTAGGAGTTACTTTGCTCTCCTTCTTGCTGGCCCATCGCCTCAGGTGATTCTTACATTGGCTCTGGCACTTTCTCTGGCGCTTTTCCAAATTGCTCAAAAATGTTACAGTGGACTGACCCAAGCAGTTTGGTTTCAAGTGTTCCTACCAATGGGAATATTTCTTCAACCTCTTCCTTCTCCTATGAATCTTGGTCCAGTGATGGGGAAGGGTATTTCCTCTCCTTCTTTCCTCTCCTTCTTATTCGCGTCCTCATCTCGCTATGGGGAAATTTCATCACGCTTGTGCTTCTCAGTCAAGTGGGGTGACTACCTCGGTGGAATAGAACTAGTGCCTTTGCCTTTGGGGTTTTTATTTTGTATGCTTTCTTCCTCCAAGATCTTCAGATCAGAGTCTAAGAGAATCTGCAAATGCTGAGGTCACTATAGAATTGCAACCTTGACATCCTCACCTGTGATGTAGAATGAAAGGATGTATGCATCCGACCTTGGATGTATGCGTGATGAAATGAGGATATTGAGGAAATCAACCTCAAATACCACCACGTCCTTATACCGGTCCACAATGGATTGTCGAATCTGGAAGGACTCTACTGTAGCATTCAACATGGCTGTGTACCAACGCTGAAACACAATCTCCATGTCCACTTGAAATTATCTGGTGGGATAGTGGTTTAATACCAAGAACTTTGACACCACAAAGTGTTCATGGGTAGGGTGGTCATATGGGAACTCAGGCAGTGGCTGCTAGACCAACATAGTGATCAACAATAGGACCATACTATATTGGAACTCTGTTCCCTACTCCTATGCGTTTAGGTAGTCCTAGAGGAACTCTTGTCTCAGATACGACACCCAATCCATTTGCTAGACTGTTGCACACCTTTTTTCTATAATGACCACCCCCGCTGGGCACTCATCCTTATGACATTTACTTAGCATCTTGCAAGCAAGGATCTAATCTACAAATATCACTATGTGCTCCAATATGGCATAGATGATGCACCCACATGATGCTCTGCATGTGTGTTACTTATTGTATACTTCCTCGGCAGAAGCATCGACTATAACTTCTACTAAATTCACACCTTTGCACGTAATCTTGGAGATCATATGGATTACCCTATCCCTAATATCATACCTCTGGTCGAGCTAGATGTATCCTCCCTAGAGGCGGTTGAGGAGGAACCGCATGTTAGAATTTATCAATGTTCCTATCCTGAAATGCGGGACGTCCATTAGGGCCATTATGCTTGATTGATGGAGCTGTCGTACCCAAGGTTTGGTTGCACAATGTCTGTTCCTTCGGAAATTCGCTTCACTTTAGTATACCTATCCATAGACAACACCTCATCCAATATGTTGAAGTCTAGTGAATTCTTCAAAAAGGGGACCCGACCCTATAGTGACCCCTTAATATCCACTTTTGTCAATATTGGCACCTTCGGAAAAGGGTTCTCCTTCGCTGATTTAGTCTTAGTTCAAACCATCTTCATGAATAGAGTTGTAGCCATGAATGCACACTTCATTCACTTATACCAAGATAACTCTTCTCATTGCACTACACAGTCATTTCAACTTCACTTGGAACTCTGATTTCTTCTCTTCACTCTCTCGACAAATTGGTACTCCCTTTTTCTTCCTCTTCTTATTTTTATAGACAAGTGTGGCAAATAGGATGTCCTAGCACGTTAAATTCTCATCCCCCTCATGCCTCTTTCCTTGATTGCTGGACAGGATGACCACTTATGCATAAAATCTTATCATTTTTTGCACACCTCTTGTCTTTAATGCTAATTGGGATGACCAACTATGCACAAGCTCTTTCTTCCTCTATGCATCGACACCTTCAGTTGTGCATGGATGGCTCTCTTTTTGTGCACCGCCAAACTCAGCTCATGCGGGATCTATGGCTAGGGATGAAAACAATATATCCTGTCCTTCTTGTTGTTACCTTTTCAAGCATTGTTTAATGTAGTACTTTCTCTTCATAATCACTGTCCTTCACCAATCTTTCTAAATTTGGAAAAGACGGTTGAAACTGACACAAAATGTAACTGACAAGGGTGATATTATTGACGTAATGATGACTAACATCTTACTGAGTGGTGACATGATGGATGGCGACTTGATGATAGGTGGGTGGATGAGTGGTGCATTGATGACTTAGGAAACTTTCCCCATGACTTGACTACTAGCTTTTTAGGCAATTTTATTATCTACATTAATGACACCTACGACTGACACTTGACACTTTTCCTTTGACTGCGTCTGAACTACAATGAAATTGACTATGTTCTTTTGTCACTGAAGTGAACATAATCTGGTTATAGGTAAACATAACAACATATAATTGGTTATTTATTTATTTTTAATTGACTTATAGGTGATCTTTCCCCCACGGGCCATAGTAGGGATTAATGAGACTTCCATTGGTAAGTACCTTCATTGGTTGTTGGTGGATCTCTGGTATGGTAACCAATTGAAAGGTCAACAAAATATGATTCCTACTTTACTTTGTCAATCCGGGATTGTACAAACTTAAGAGGTGCTGGCACTGTATGTGCAATAGTCAAGAGCGTCTATTCTACGATGGGAGTGGATTGAACCTTATGTGAAAATGGAGTACCGATGTGACCATGATGTGCCTAAACTAAATCCAAATAAGACAAGAAAATATGCTTAACAAACAAAACTACCATTCAACTACTAATCTCAACTCTATAAATTAATCAAAAGCTGCTACTGTAAACAATTGAAATCATCTATCAGAATAACTAATTCAAAGAATAAATTGCAGAACTCATTACATACAAAGAAGATAGCAAAACTATATAATTTAGAAGCAAATAACTATTCTGGAAAATATCAAGAAACTAGCTATTGCAAATATGATGAAATAAAGTAATTCTACGAAAGCATGAAACTTAGTTTAAATGAAGTGAATCTATGGAAGCAAGCAAAGTAAACCTAACTAAATAAAATATAGGAAAGCAAGTGAAGTAAATCTAACTAAATTAAATCTATGAAAGAAATAAAAATAAATCTAACGAAATTAAATCTATGAAAGCATGTAAATTGGTCTAACTACCCTAACTAACCAAACTGAATACTGGGAAATACGTGGCAATCTATGAAACTAGTTTATTTTGTAGGAAAAACAATTCTAGGGAAAACTATGGTAATGAATGAACAATACTACAACAACCACTGATCTACACTATAGGAAGTGAAACAAAAACTATGGATGAATCGAAATAACTGAAATATAACTAAGCATGAACATGAATTATCTAAATTATTTTAACTAATCAAGAAATCCTGTTATTGTGATGAGGGGGCCCTTCCCCAAAGCAACACAAGAGTGAAAGAAACTAAACACACACGAAATGCAAGGAACAAAAAACTATCATTAAATTGATTAAATCTCCATAAATTCAGAAATGTATAATAAGGAAAAACCTATAACAAAACCGTTGTATCCAATTGTTTCAAAATACTTGAGGGATGAACCTCTTCTAGGTTCCCAAAGGTCTATTTATTACAGAAAATATATGACCTAAAACCTAATATTGAAATTGACTTAAGTATAAAACTTGATCATAGTCGAGCCTTCGTTCTTGAAATGCTGGAGATAACTAGTACTTAGTCAGTATCTTGAAATGTATTGGTGGCTAGTGTAATTTCGCTTCATTGGTTGTACAGTCCTTCATTAATCTCTAAAACATTTGGTGTTATTTAACCTCTGATAGTGGACTTCAGTTGTGGCTTTATCATAATTCAAGATTTGAAATCAATCATGCAAAAAGTGGAACTCGATTCTGATTCATGACTTGATCTTCAAAACATGGCAGCGCTGGAACTTGACTTTAATTCCTGAATCGATCTTCTACAGTTCAAAATTACATGTTAATACCATGCATTAGACTTCTTTAGTCAAAATTAAAGTAAATCAAACAAAAGAAAGGATAAACACTTCTATCATCATAATTCCATTCCTTAAATACATAACCAACCTCAAAATGTGTAACCGATCCTTAAAATAATACTTCTCTATTTGCATGGTTAAGCCCTAAGATATGCGTTTTACCTACAAAAATTGGGACTCATCAATTGTATTTCCAAGGTGGGAACCAACCATCTCATCCTGAGCTTTCCTGGGTTCTTCAGAAACTCACTGTCATACATAAACACCAATGCACTGGGTTCCAGGGTTTTTCTTTTGATGTTCCTGTCATGCCAGGATTTCTGTCTCTACTTCAAAAACACTTGACTAAACCCCACAATAAACTAGTATGTTTCAATTTCCATCAATTTTTCTAGTCTGCACCAAAGAGATTCATCATTCGTCATTTTTTTAGTTAAATCTATGCATAGGATCGGGACAACAAATTCTAGTAGCATCATTGCTTCTTTC
>NWUY0300009218.1:13597-24685 GCA_004151065.3 Larix sibirica | reverse complement strand
TGAGGCATACGTCTATTCGGCCACATGGCCTATCACAACGTAGATGAAGTGGATTACTCTCCAGATCCTTTTGAAGGTATACCCATCTTCTCTATGCCTTTGGTCACGCGGTCGCTGGCTCGATCTTCTGAATGGAATAAGTCTGATTCTGGTAGGATAGCTGGGGAATATTGCTCTTTGCGAGAGGATATGGCGACAGGAGGAAACCCTAGGGTGCCCGCTAACTCCCCCGCGACGGATGTAACATCAACGTCGTTCCCCCTGCCGGCCAGACCACTAGCCCCGGAACTAGGGGGATTTTCATACTCCATGTTTTATTCATAGGCCCCATCATGCTTAGGGTTTCCCCTGCAGGTCGACTCAACAATCGTCCACTCTGCTCCACAGATGGAACTATGGCTCTTGGATTCAATCTGGCCTGAACCCCATTTTAATCTTGGCCTTGAGCTTCTGGAAGCCGGTTGGCCCTTCTCTGATGGTCTGGACACAATCTCTCTGCTTAGGGGGGCATTTGAGGACCTCACGATACAAAACCTGGAGGGCTTTATTGCTTATTTTATGAAACCCTCGGACCAACAAGGAAACCCCATCAATCAGGATTCGGACAAAGTTGCTAGTGGGAGTGGATCTGGCACCAAAAGCAGCCAAGGTTCCCCGGGAGGCACAAGCCAGCGAAGACGACGAAACAAATGCTTAAAGACCTCAAAGAAAACCCTTAATTTGGTATGTGGGGTAAATGTATCTGTATCCCATTTGTTGTAAATGGAGGAAACGAAAATGGCTGGAAGAGCAAGAGGAAAATATCCCAATCTTGAAGGGTTGGAAATTTGGGTGAAAATGAATTGGTTTGAGGTAATTGATTATATGTCGGAGATATTGGTTCTAGATCGCGGCTGGTTCGTTTTTAAGTTCAATTATAAGGAGGACGTGGACCACATTTTCTAGAACCATTGGATGCTCGGCTCCACCCCTATCCTCTTCAAAAGTTGGACACCCATGTTTGACATCGAAAGCGAAAGGATGGATGACATCCCAATCTGGGTAATACTATCGGGGATTCCATGGGAATTTTGGATCTGGGACTCCTTCAGGGACATTGGAAATTCCCTAGGAGTTTTTATAGATGCTAATATGTCCTACACTCACACCAGGAGAATGTTTGTAGCCTGTATCTTGGTCTCTCTGAAAATAAGAACGGGCCTCCGCGAAGAACTAAACCTAATTTGGGGACAAGCTCGAAGACGGCATATGCTGGACTATGAAGGAATACCTTTTCAGTCCCACAAATTCCATGTTTATGGTCACATGGAAAAGAACTGTCACCAACATTTCAACAAGTTGACAGATCGACTAAAGAAGAGAATGGTGGTGCAAAGTGACCCTAGTTGAGGGGAAGGGTTTCCTAAGGTTGGTCGACTAGAGGAGGTCCACATAACTGAGGAACATCCAAAAATTCTGTTGGACAATGATCTCTCGGTGCTTGGGGATAGCAGAACAAAACATCCTCACCCACTTCACCCCGCAGTGCCTCCAGATCCGCGGGGACTGGTGGAACAAATTGAGCAGCCGACCGAGTTGGATGCATCAAAATATCTGGGTAAGAAGTTGGATCTCACCTGCCATATTTCCTCTCTGGAATCTACTTTTTCTTCTTTAAATTTTGAACAGAAGTATGTCTTTGTTTCCTCCCCCTCTACCTCTTCGCCCTCTGACCCAATCCCCCCCACAACACAGCTCCATATCGTCGTAACCTCTCCCTCCCATCCACCAAACCCTTGCCACCTTCCTCCACCATCCTCTACACTATCCTCGGATTGGGCACCCTCCTCTCGAACCTTTCCCATTAGTTTCCACCTAAGATCTTGAGACATCCCTGGATCTTTTGAAACCTCCTCTCAACCTCCTAGTCTGGGGAAAAATCCACAAGCCAGTTTGAAAGGGAAAGGAAGAGGGAGACCTTCCCATCTTTCCTCAGCACAACACCGTGCACTGAAGGATCTTGCTAATGGAAAACAAAAGTCTATTTTATGGAAACTTAGAGCGACGAAAGCCCCAGAGGGAGTTACCTAATGAAAATTTATCCCTAGATTGTAGGGGTTTCGAAAGTTCCCCAAAAAATCTTGCACTCAAGAGGCTGGTCACGGTGCATCATCCTGAGGCGGTCACAAACCTTCTGAATTCTTATGTTAATTATTTAGACTTCTTTTCTCAAGACGCAAGAGGACTCTCAGGAGGTTTAACAGTCGACTGGAACCCAAAAAAAGTAAAGGTTAGAAATTCTTGGGGATTCACTTCAGGCCTCGGCTTGGAAGTCTATTTTGTTGACTTGGGAAAAACCTACACAATACTCAACATCTATGGCCCCTATGAAAATAGGGTTCCCTTCTGGGACTCTTTGTGTAGAAAATATTTTCTCAAGTCTGGCAACATCATTCTAGGAGGTGACCTGAACTTCACACCGGGTAGACATGAAATCTGGGTTCCCAGAGCAAGAATAGATCCTCTTACAAATTTCTTCGAACATAAATTCTGGTAAGGTCGGCTCATTGATGTTGATCCTATAAAGCTAAAACCCATGTGGACCAATAGGATAACTAGAGAAAGAAGAATTTCCAAGAGGCTTGATCGTTTCTTAATTGCAGAAAATGTCCTAGATCAGAATCTGAGAATTAGGCAATGGGTAGATTCCGGGGGTGAATCGGATCAACATCCAATCTGTCTTGAAGTCTGGAATGAGGCTTGAAAACCACCCAGTACTTTTAAATTATGTTCTTCTTGGCTAAAAGAGGATGAGGTTCAAATTATTCAATCAAAGTGGAGGCCATATATCCCAGAAGATGGTGTTCACGCAACCCTACATTTTGCTCAAAATCTCTCCGAGGTCAAGAAGAAAGTTCAGGAATGGGCCTTACTCAAAAAATTAAGGGACGAGGAGGAAATCAAACTCGTCGAATCAGATATAAGGAACATTCAGGAGTCAAAAGGTGGGGGTTTTCTCTCTCAAGATACCAAGGCCCAACTTGGCCAGCTGGAAACTAGAAGAAGAAAACTTTTGAAAGAGTAGGAGGAAATATGGAGACAAAAGAGCAGAGCGATCTGGCTGGAATGCGGGGATGAAAACACAATGTTCTTCCAAGATTTCACAAAAGGTCAGAAATTGCAAAACACCATTTGGGGACTGAAAAATGGAAATAATGAAGAAGTCACCTCTTTCGAAGGACTAACAAACCTAGGCACCTCCCATTTTAAATCCATATTCAAAGCAGACAACAGAGCCACAATTGTTGAACTAATCTTCCTTTCCCAATTATTTCCTGGCCTCATCACCGAAGAAGATAACCAGGGACTCATTGAAGAAATCTCGGAAGACAAACTTAAAGAAAATCTCCAAAGCTTCCAGAAAGATAAAATTTTGGGTTCGGATAGATGGACCATTGAATTCTTTCTTGCACTTTTCTACATTATTGGTCCTAATATCCTACAATTGGTTGAGGAATCCAGGACAATAGGTTTTATGCATCCCCCCCTAAATTCTACTTTCTTATGTCTCATTCCAAAAACAGATCACCCCATTCAAATGGAAGACTTCAAATCGATCTCTCTCTGCAACATCGCTTACAAAGTGGGAGCAAAGATCATTGCTTGCAAACTGAAAAAGGTGTTGTCAAAATTTATTTCATATGAACAATTCGGCTTCCTAGAGGGTCGCCAAATTCATGAGGCCATTGGAGTTGCNTGTGTCAAAGTAATATCCATGAAAATCACACAGGTAAACAAGAGTTGTTGAGAATTTGTGTGAAGGGCCAAGTCCCTAGAAACAGAGAGTGGTATTTATTATGGGAGGTGAAATACATATTTCCCCATATTCTTCACAATTGATAATTTTTGGGTACAACAAATCCCAAAAAGGGGAGGATTAATCGAATTTGGATAAACTAGAAGGAGATTATAGCCTAGAAGAAGGATCAACTAAGAAAGATGATTGAATGAAGTTGACTAACTAATAAAGAATAACAAACTAAAAGAAGATCGACACTAAAGTTGACTAGCATTGACTAGACTAGGTCAACTAATGTACATATGTGGACAACTAGAACAAGAAATCAATTAGATTCACTGAGTGGCTTAGAATGAAGGATTTTGTGAGAGCCTTGTAAGAATATTATGTTGGTTAGATGGATTCTAATTAGGAGGGATGCATATGTGGCATTTGATGGTTAGAATGAGTTGAATAGATAATTGACATCAATTACCAAAGGTAAGTTGAACTATTTCGATAACTAAAGGGACACAAGATTGTTCGAACTAATATAACCTATTCTTGGGTGCAGTGTTCCTGTCCCTACAAAGACAAAGTACTCTCTCTAAGTTTTAACAATAATTTAGTTTTGACAATACTAATTAAAACTAGATATGCCACTAATTAAAAACTAGATTCTTATACTTGCTTCACATGTCTATAAGAATTCAAAACTTCCATAAGGAAAATCAACTTATAAATCAAGGTGAAGTCGTATATTCATTAATATGATGTAATGGAAAGGATTGAAATTTCACATTCATATAATCAAAGAAAATATCAAATATGAAGCATAATTAGAGAGGGGAAAATACCAAAATCTGAAGTTTGATCGAGCCAAGAGTTTCTTGATCTATAATCTTTTGCTCCTCCAATAGTATGCTTTTGAATCTTATCCTTTCCCTCGCAACAAGGCTCAAAACCCTACATACAATATATCTCCTCAATATCTTGTCCCCTAATCCCATGACTTGAACACAAACACATATGATATGGCTACTTGTAAGGCACTAATCTTGAGAGGCTTCAGGCACCTTTGTCGCATGATCATCTTGGTAGTCGTTGGATGATCCACAAACACACATGACATGAGGTTGATGGCTAGACAAGTTGGTAAGACACACAAAGAACATGTCAGGAACCCTTGCATGAAGTCAAGGCACATCATAGACATTGGAAACTCTCATTAGTTGGATAGACCAAGATAATATTGGAGGGAACTTGGTGGACTAGAGAAGGTTTCTATGGGAAACCTCTTCCACGTGCATGCATGATGCATGGCAGATAAAGTGGAAAGGAGAATCATCTTTAGGAAGTGATTCATTCACACAATTTCAAAGTGAGCTCTTGGATTGTGCTACGTCATGAGTTTTTCAAAGTAGGGTGAATGTGGACTGGTTGAGTGAAAAACGAAAAGGTGAATAGGACCCGTAAGAGCTAGGCACATGTTATCTTTAGAAGTTAGTTTATATAGGAATGTTAGGCAACGGTAGAAGGATAATTTTCCTTACATTCATTTTACTTAAGTAAAATAGGGGCAATCAAGTGGTAACCCTCCCTCATCATATATTTTAAACATTCTTCTCATAAATAAAGTTTAAGGCATATGTCTTAGGTGTCACATGTACACGGGCATGTGTATTATGACTTGTTTATTGGGATGAATGTTGTTCTATTTCATGTGATGCATTATGTTGGTTAAATGGAGACATTAGCTAAGTGAAGTATTGGCTAAGTGTTGAATATTGTTAAGTATAAGTATTGTTGGGATGCTTTAAAGGTTGTGGTTGGATGCATGTAAGGTCGTTGAATGAACTTGGTTGAATAGGAATTAGTTGCATTTGATAGTTTGTAGAATATGTTAAAGTTATGGGCATGCCTTAGGAAAAGAGGTGTAGTTTGGTTGTAGTAGGCACAGTATGTCCAAACCCCAACAACCAAGGAAATGCAATGTCGCATGACCTCTGGTGCAAAAATTAAGTTGAAAAATTCCTAAGTTTGAAGAAAAAAAGTTCAAACAAATTATAGGTCTAAGACATGTGGTATTAGAACTTAACATGAGTGGTTAGCTACATTTCTCTTGATCAATATCACTCCTGTGACAAGTGGTATCAAAATAGAACTTTGGGTTGTTGGGATGCTCTTCACCACTACCACTCTTGTGATAGGTAGTATCAAAGTAAACTCTTTACCAGTTTTTGAGGGAAAGTTGGTGGTAGGTAGTTTATGCACACTTATTCTGATGTATAGGAGAACCTAGAATTAGGGTGCAAAGATTGAGTCAAGTTGGAAGGATATTGTGAAGTACAATCTGAAGGTTGTGATTGCATACTTCTACCTAGGCACAATAAGCAACCAAGGCAATCCATCCATGCAGAACTTGATAGCTCATGAACTCCTCACCATGACTTGGAAGGGAGTAGAAGACTTCATTAACAGGTTATAGGTGGACAAGAGCATGCTTGAGGCAACAAGTGAACCAAATCTTAAGGTTTGGGAAATTTTTTTAGAGGTGTCAAGAATGGTTGATCCATATATGGGCTGCGACATGGATGGCATAGAGGAAGAGTCATGGAATATCAAGAGGGAAGCCACGACCATGGAATGTGAATGTCAAGCTTAGGAGATCCATGATATGTATTAGGAACATGTGATCCAACTAGAGAAAACTAGTTTGAGAATATTTGGCACAAAGGTTGGAATCGTTCAAAAGGAAGGATACCAACTTCCTAGCATGGAAGCATACATAATTTCCTATGTCCAGAGGTAAGGATGTTTTTTGTTTTCTTTGTGACCAAGATAATGTTTCCATTGTTTTTCCTTTGAAGGAAGAGTTGGGTGACTTGGAATAAGTCCAAGTATGACCAACTTTGGTTGTGAAGGCAGAAGTCTTGGGAGAAATCCAAGAGCATATTTCAGAGGAAACATTGGAGGTTCTTGGAACCTATACAATAGGGTTGTACAAGTTCATGAAAGTAGTTAAAGAACATAAGTTTGAAATGGTGAATCTTCTAATGGATTTTGGGTAGAGTATTGTTGCAATTGATGGAGGTGGCCTTGTCATTCACTTACCATCATCCTTTCACTAGTAAAATCCATAGATGGCTCATTTCCTAGGAGCAAGTAACATAGCCTAGGGACTTGGTAGAGGTGCCCAGTTTTGTGAAGGGTTGGACAATGATGAGTCATTTCATTAGAAGGATGAAAGGTGTAATGGTAGGAGGCCATTCTCTTCTCCACATTGATGTCAATTTATGAAGTTTATTGTTCAAGAAGTAGGGAAGTGGGAAAAGGAGGTGTTGTTGCATGGGTTCCTTGAATAATTTGTTGAGTTGTAGGAGGTGACTTGACAAAATTGAGGAAGAGATGAAATTTTTTCCTTGGAAAACAATGATGATGATGCCAAATAATTGGGTGTTTTCTTACAAGGAGCAATACAATCCAATTATGAGTGGATATATGAAGGCAGTGAAGAAGTTGACCAAGAAAAATTGTTCATTCGACCTAGATGGATAAGAATGGAAAGTAGAAGAAGTTGACTTGGAAGACGTTTAGCCACCTTTTTGTATGGGAACTTAGGCTCGTGGCAAAGTCTTCTTTGGGAATATTTGTGGATGATTGTCAGAATGACCTAGTTGGTTGAAGGTGACCGGATTACTAGTGTAATATGTCTCTCTTGGAAAGATGTATGGAATTCTTTGTCTAGATCATCACACTAAGCATACCTTAAACATGTTAAATTTTAGGGCAATGGTTGAAATGAATTCTCATGTGGAGAAATGCATTCTCCTAATGATGGAATCTACTCTTGAGTCTGAAACACGTTGAGAAATTCAAATATCACATAGGTTTCCAAACTCTGAAATGATATACCACCTTATTCTCATGAATAGTTTCCTTTGGGTGACCCAGTGCCTGGGAAGATCAACAATGGGGTCTAAGTGTACCAAAAAATGTTCTAATATCGACAGGGAATTCAAAAGTGTTGGATTACATAGGGTGAATCGATAGTTGAGAAAACGTTGAAGACATTCCTATTGTTGATAAATTTGTGCACTTTCATGTATTAGAAGAAAGGAATTGGGTGTAAGACGCACTTGTACTAGCAGTAGTTGGAAATTTTACCAACAAAGGAACACACTAGGATGTGATCCATCAACACAAAATCATGAAATCAAGGAGGCAGGCTAGAGGGATGTCACATTCTTAAATAAGAACAATTTAAATGTTGAATCTAAGTAGTGCGTGAAGACACTCACCAAACAAGACTCTCGGTTTTAGGATAGTGGCATGGTTGAAGAACATGTTCATAGAGCCATGCATGATATAAGTGGAATTATACTTCATGAAGACTTACAAGTTGAGGGTGACACATACATTCGTTTAGAAGGATTGTAGAGACTATAAGAGGTCATTGAGACTCATCCACTAGCCCATGAGTTAAGTAAATTGACATAGGATAAAGTCTAGAAGAGGAAACATATGGAAAAGGTGACTGAGGAAAATTTGTGATTGTTTTAAGGAAAAGGTGGTGACCTTGCCTTAGTCCAAAAAAGTTTCACAAAGAAGAGTGAATTGTGCAAGGAAGTGACTATTCATAGCATTAGGATGTGCATTCTCATGGATTGGACGTAATAGTTGGTTTGATCACCCAATTAGTTCAAGGCATGAGGGGCCAAATCTATAGATGCATGGAAGAATTGAGTAAGTATAGAAGCAATAGTAAGTCAGGAGTGTCTAACACTGATCTAGTTGCACAAACTTCTTAGTGGGGGTTGGGTTGTTGTAGTAGCAGAAAGTAGTTGTAGGAACAACAGGTTGTGATCGTAGGAGAAGGAAACAACCATGATAGTGGCATCTAGGATACATTATGGACATATTTGGGAAAATTTTCAAGTTGCTTTGTTCAAAGGAAGTATTGGATAGTAAGCAGTTACACGAGTATTTTGACAAAGAAAATGTGGAGTGGTTGGAGAAGCCAACCACAGATGGATGCATGAGTTTGGGTAGCATACTTGAAGGACATCAAGTTCTCGTGGATTTTGTTAAGAATGAAAATGAATTTTAGTGGGGGAGGATGTAAGGCCCTAGCCCAAGAGACTTCAAGCACCTCTATCGCATGATGAACTTGGTGGTCGTTGGATGGAATTGACAAATAAATTAAGGATTAGTGAGTTAGTGATATCAATTATTAATAATTATATTCAATCACATTTAACAAAAATAAACCATGAAAAGTTATAGTTTACAATTGTTAGCCATAATTAATCATGGTTGTTCGAGGGTTAATGGTTAGTAAATTAATAGTCAAGAGTTAGTGGTTAATGGCTTAATTTTTTGTGGGTTCAGAACATTAACCATGGACAATTATATTCAACCATGGTCAATTATAATCAACCATAATTGTTATTGGGTTAGTGAGTTAGTGTTAGTTGTTAGTTTAAGGGTTAGGGGTTAGAGGGTCAATGATTAGTAGTGTTGGGATTGAGGGTTTAGTGTATTAGTGATTTATTGGTTACTAGGTTGAGGAATAATGTTAAGTGAGTTAGTGTTTAAGGAGTGTTTACCATGTACAACTAAATCCAACCATTGTCAAGCATAGTCAACTACAATAAACCATGAGAAACTATAGTCAACCATGGTTGTTAGTGTTTACTGGTCATTAATTTAGTGTACTAGTGGGTTAATGATTGAAGAGATGGAGGTCACTGTGGTTTAGTACGTAAGGGGTCATTTTGCAAGAACAATGTAATCTTGTAGCAAACTTCCCTCTAGTTTTACAAATCCGACGATATTGAAAGTTACAGTTCTCATTGATTTAGAATTATGACTGAATTTTTTACAATAGATCAATTTTGAATTTGGAAAAACCATTAAGGACATTATTCCACCTTACATGGACCTTATATCATAGTATAACTCTTATCATGCCTAAAATAATTGTCAAATTCTTATCAAATTTGTGGCCATTAAGAGGGTCGAATGTATCAAAGTGAGGACTTTTTTATTTCTTAGATTCTTGTCAAAAAAGTGAAAAATGGATCAATAAACAATGCCTTCTTTATTTTGTAGAACAAGAGATATGTTTGATTCCAATAAAGTAAACAAAATGATAGGGAATACATGTGTATGAGTTTGGTTAGCATAAAAGTTGAGATGTCCATATGCACAAACAAAGGAAGGAGTATGATGACGATGTCTATGGTTTGGAAAATGCGTGTAATCCATCAACCGCAACACAAATGATATAAATACATGAAGAATTAATTAGTGGGAAATTCATAGGAAAAGATATATTTTTTTGGTTTGCTAGAATCTCCCTGACTTGCGAGAATTGCCTTTGGTCTAAGAAACCATGAGCCAAGGGCATATAAGCCATCAAAATCATTTGGGGATTGCACCCATCTTGGGCCACANCAAAGTAAAGACATGGGTTCCTAACAGAATCCTTCTATTCTAGATATTTTTTTGCTTGAGTGTAAGTAGTAGGATATGCTTTGACATTAGGGACAAAATCCCATGAAACAAGGGGCTAATGTTGTTGTACCAATTTTCCTTCAAGGGGAAGGAGTGGAATAACATTTTAAAGAGTAGGTATATCCCACTAAGGCATTGGTCATGACATACCTAGAGGAAAGGGTAGAAGGGGAGGACTTTGTAGTAACAATGTGATGGGGTTGATCAACTAGTAAGAGATTGAATCTATCAAGAAAAATAGAAGAGACTTTAATGCAAGTAGCACCATACAAGTAATCAATATGGGATTCATCATGGGTACTTGATTGGGTCATTGTGGAGGTGGTATTGAAAGAAGCACTCAAAAAAGAGATTCATCATTAGGTTGAAAGGCATAGATCCACTGAGATAGTTGGAGATAAATATTCTAAAATAAGTGTGGGATAAGATCTTGGGGAACCATGTGATAGTTTATTTCAATTTTTTTGCAATGTCGACAAAACTTTTGATGGGACAATTTATGTTACAACACCTACATTAGCCCTTGTAGACCAAAAAAGTGAGACTTCCACTCTAGAGTACAAGTCTCATGCTCCAATGATGATTCCATTCGCAATAGGACTCCAACGTGATGTAGCTACAGAAGGAAAGTTCACACCACTCAATATTGAACCTCCATGAAATCCGTCTATCCTCCAAAGAAAAGTGCTCCACTTGGGTAGCTACTCCCTACAAGAACACTATCGAGGCTCCAAACATCCCTGATCCATATCCAATACTCCACGTATCCTATATGGTTTTATCCCACTAAGTGAATCCTCCATGTGGCCATC
>NWUY0300009215.1:39987-63396 GCA_004151065.3 Larix sibirica | reverse complement strand
GGTGGCGCAGTCTAATTAGCTACATTAGCCGGACATACCTTGCCAAGTTTTATAAATGGTAGCAGAATAAATATTTACCACAATAGTTCGGCTGCACAGACTACTGTATGATCAAGGGAGGCGTACCCTGCAACACTGCTGAAGTTGCGTGCAAAAAAAAAAAAATGAAGAAAATAGCTGCGCAAAGCATGTCAAAATACTAATCGCGCAGCCAAGGCGGAACGACATCCGCGCAGAAGAGAAAGTATCATACGCGACCGGAAGCGACACTCGTACGAAGACTGCCAGTGCATCGCGACGGAAGCTGTTACCGTTGCAATCGTCAGCCAGTTAGTGGGCCATTAACCAAATTGGTGGCACTAGAACACTTCAAACTTTAGGGTGGATGTGAAATTTTGGAAACCATAAAGGTCGAAATAACTGATATAGTACCGTAATTTGGCTGGCAGGTCGAATAGTTAACGCTGACTCGATGGAATTGACACTCTGGCCTGCCTAGCAACCTTTTCGCATTTAAAGAAACACCGTCGGCATGATGATGAGGATCGAATGACAGGGCCAAGATCATAGGCACGAGCTGATAATGAATATGGAAATTAGTGCCTCGGAAACCGCCGAAGGCCACGCCGCAGGCCAGCTGAGGCTATAAATATGGCCTCACTTGGCCACTTTTCCACTTTACGAAGTATTGTGCATTGCTTGTCGGAGCTACCAGAGAGTCGAGTGAACTGAGCAGTGTATGAGCGAGCAGGTTGAGTTGTAGGAAGTGCTAAGTAGGTTTCAACAATCAGGAATTCTAGGAGTTATGACGACAACGAAGGGAGATTTGTCCAGAAGTTCAGCAAGGCAGGCTACAGGGGCCAGCAAGGGGAAGGAACCAGCTGTAGAACAGGCCGGGTCAGGCACACCAGTGAAAGAGAAGTCAGCCGCAGTTTAGAGCCAACCCATCTATCTGGTGCCAGACTATATCCCTCCATGGAAAGATGGTGCACCACCGGTGCATTTGGATAAAAATGCCCTATAGGAAATCTCGGTTCCAGTTATTTCTACTCAGGTAAAGATTGTGGAGAACTTACTGGACGAAGTGCCGAACTGCAAATTGGAGGACCATGACCTGCTGGAGAACACATTGGCAAAACCAAAGAACTATCCGCAGTTTTGACCTGACAGATACATTGACTAGGTAGTGGATGCTAAGACTGGTGCCGAAAGCCTACAGGTCCAGGATGGGCTAAAGCCCCTCCAACCATCAGGATTATTGAATCTATTGCAAATGCCGCATTTTCCTAAAAGCGCTGAGTCTTGGGCGGTAGTGCGCGCATTGTTGTCTTGTGTGCATGAAGGATTCTTATGGTTGGATACATGCGTCGACATTAGTATCGACCTGATACATCAAAACAAAAACTTGAACAAGCGCGGCGAGGACCCTACGGAGCTAATGGTAAAGTGGGCGTAGGATAGATCTCTGTCCACGGAGGTTGCAAAGGAGTTCGGTGTGGTCAGGAAGGGACGTGGATTCCCAACCAATGATATCAATGATCGCGCCACAAAATTTACTGTTCAGTTGCTCGTAGGGAAGGTACTGCGCAAGTGTCGACCGCCTAAGGTACCAGCGGTCACGATCAAGCTAGCAACGAGAACATTGCACGGAACACCTTACAACTAGTGCCACTATCTACTCAACGAGTTTCTAGCAGACATTGAGGAAACCCATGATGATGGAACAGCATTCCATTTTGGTCGGCTACTCATAATGATAGCCTTTGTAGGCTGGAAAGAGCCGAATGGGTATCAAGGCATCCCAACCTTACCAGGACAGGGTCGTGGGATGCACTTCAGTAACTTATGGGCGAGCTCAAATATGTCCAGGAAGCGTCACACAGCTGAAGTTTTTCATGTTTACTATCACCAGCTACGCGATACAATTCTTGCAACACCGCGAATCGTAAAACCATTGACCGACACATACAGNCAAGAAGGGTGACGACCCTTCCAAAGAGTTTGTGGGAAAGAAGGATGACCAAGAACTAGCCGCAAGCATCAAAAGCATGTTTAATTTTTCTAGAGGGACAAGGGGTTATGAGACTGACCCCATTCCAAATGAACCTCTGCGGTTTACAATTCAGCTGTTGGCAAGAAGAATTCTACGGAAATCTAGGCCAATGCATGTATCAACTTCGGTGGTAGCCTTAGCTGCGAAAGCTAGGAACAACCATGAATACAATGGGAGAACTTTCTGCTAAATGAATTATTATTGGATATCGAGGATATCCAGGATAATGGGTTCCCCTTCTATTTTAATTGGCTTCTGGTCCTTATCGGGATTGTGGGCTAGAAAGAACCCATCCATCAGAGTAGCCTGCCGGTAGCGCAGGATGATTTCCGCGCAGTGCGGTTTGCAAACATGCAAGCATCTACAAATCCAGAGAAGCATAGGATTAATAATCTACAATTCTTCACTTTCCTTGAGTAGTAGCGCATCGTGATTGAGAAGACCCCGAGAATCATGAGAGAAGTGACTACCCAGTATAAGCCATTCTTGTTTTTTGAAGCCGGGCTACATTCAATTTTTATTCAGCCACGCCTGAATGCAAAAAAATGGTATGAGGGATAGTATCAGTTAGGCGTCCCAATGATTGAGCTAATTATTGAGGATTGGCCCGATGAATGGAAAGAACAATGCACCAGAATCGGTCATCACCCCATCGGATGAAGAAGGAGAAGAAGAAATCAAGAGGATAAAGATGTGCAATTCCAAAGTGCATCGACCTCAAAACCTGCTCAGCAAGCAGGAGAAACCGGAAAGGAGCCACAAGTTGGCGACAAGAGAAAAGAGTCGGGCATTGAAATCCCTCAGAAGCCACCAAAGAAGAAGTATAAGGCTATGAAGTAGCCTCTCGATAGGATATTGCATGATGATGACTATGAAATGATAACATCACGGACAACTGCGCATCTGGAGGATGTGGCTGGGTTTCAGGTAAATCGCAGTGAGCTCGACCAGGCGCAGGTCCAAGAAAATATTAACAAGTTGAGCAGCTTAGTCTTGAGGATGGAACAAGTCCATCAAGATATGGTTTGGGGGTCAGCCCAGAGCATTGATCCTAGAGAATCAAGCGAGCATATGCGCAGGCCACCGGCCTTCACCCTAAGAATGTGATTAGTTAAGATCATGCCATTATCAATTTTGTATCCAACTGATGAAATGACAGAGAGCACGAGGTTTCTCACACACTTGGAACTTAATGTAGCGGTGATACCACCAGAAGGTCTGCACCAGCTGCACACTGAGATATCCCATGAACTGGATGAGCGAGACATCGTCTCGCATAATCAGCGCTATCAGCTGGATGAAAATTATAGGAAACTCCAAAATGAATGTCTGCAGAAGGATAAGGAGCTTCAGCACATGCAGGAAAAAGAGCACAAGAATAGAGGCGTAGTGTCGGCTGTCTGCGAGAAGTTCCTCGTAGTCGAAGAAGAGCTAGAAGTAGAAGCAGCCATCCTGCAGATCGGTGTTGCTGTGAGAAGTTTACAGGAACGGATGAGGGAGCTAGAGATCTCCCACAAAGATGAAGTTGAAGGGATGAAGGCTTCCCACCAGGCAGAAATAGCTGAGCTAGCAGCACGGCAGCCAGTTGAACAAAGAAGCAAGAAGAGAAGAAGAGAGAAGCAATAAGAGAAAGACAGAAGCAATAAGGGCTTCCATGCAAAGCATCTGTGCAGCAGTAGCGAGTGCCAGATTTGGCAAACGACATCTCCAATGTGTGGAGCGTACTGCAAGAAAGTCCGAAGTTGCAGAATATCCACGAGGAGAGAAAGCAAAAGCAACAAGAGTTGGATGCCACAGNTTTATCCTTAGCCATATGATAAGATGCTCTAGAGTTAATAAGCCACTCATTAGAAGAAGATGCATTTAAGGAAATATCAATGAGTTAGAATACGAATCAAGATTAATGTTGTGCATTTTCATTGTTGTTTTCAAGGCTTCCATTTTCTTGAAACACTTAATGCTCTACACGACCATCTCACCCACAAAAATGCAATGTTACTTAGTGTTCTTACCTTTCAATTTAGTGCCTTTATCACCATCGGGAGTAGAAACTTGTTAAGAGGGTTTGAGACCCTTGTTTTGTATATTGTTGTGAGGATGTTGTTTCTTTGGATGCTTATATTTATCCTTTTGTTGTGCCATTAGGGATTTGCTAGATGTATTTGTAACAATGTTCAATCCAAGATGCAAGAGCTTACTTTGTTCTCTAATCAAATAATTATAAAATTATTCAAGAGTGGATGGTTTGTAAGAAGCCCCTAGAGCTTCTCTAGTGGAGTGAAAAGTAATACAAAAACAAAATAAGGGCTACCAGTTTGGCAAGAGTAACATAATTGCTTTGGATATCCGTCTTAGGTAACTTGCATTCTTCAACTAAGAGTTCAAGTATTTTAAATTTAGATAGATAGTATTCAATGCAAGAGAAATCACTTAGATTTAAAGCAATTAACTAATTTCTAAGTTGATGAGCTCAAATCTCATTGTTTTTACTAGATATAGTTTCCAACTTTATCAAAGCTGCATTTGGTTGGTCAAGTCCTTGAAGGTGAAACCCTCAAATAATTAGAAATGTGCATCTTGATTAATCCACATGCTTCGTCATTTTTACTATTCTATTTGGCTTTCTTTGAGGCATCAATGGGAGTAGTATTTTTTTTCAAGGTAATTTGGTGTAGTGCTTTACTTTGTAGTACGTCATCCCTATAGACTTTCCATGAGAAGTAGTTGGTACTACTTGGGCTAGCCATATTATAATATGCGAGTAAGATGGCTTCAAAAATAGAAATTGATGCTTTGGATGCAAATCTCTCGAAAAATAGGTAGTTTGAAAAATGGCACTATAAATGGACTCTGGATCCCAAAGTTATATTTTTTTAAAGAAAAACATAAAATATAACCAAGGAGCCATGTGGTAGGCATAGGTTGATCAATGTGGTGATGGGTGCATAATGAAATTGCTGAGTAAAAAAATTTCCCTTTCTTTTCGCTTTGTCTATAAGCTCACTTTTTAAAATAATGATCCACTTTTATAAAAGTGAGAAGCACTTTTGCAATGAAGTTTCTTTATAAATTAAGGTTTCATGAACTTGTTCAAAAAGTAAATAAAAAGGCTTAAGCTCAAGAACTCTTACTTAATAAAATAACTTTCACTCATGTGAACTAAACAAAAGATATATAAATGTTATGAAGGAGGATTGGGAATTGTTTGATGACAGAGAGCGTGACAACCCAAAAAACCTTGTTTTTTGGACTACAAAACACTTCAAAACAACCACAAACAACTACAAACAACCAATAGGTGGAACTTCTCAACCTTGGGGTTAGATCTTAGTCAGCTTACTCAGACAATGCAAGTTTTATCTCTGTTTTAATTTACCAAGTTTGCATAAGGCACATGGAAGAGAGCATACATAGTGAAGAAACCCCTTTCTACTATGTTTCTGATTTGTTAAGTTTGCGCAGAGCTCACTACAAAGATCCTATGTAGACCAAAAATACAATAATCTGTCAATAAAATATAGAACCAATGTAAAGTATTAAATAACATAATAAATATTTTAGAAAAAGAATATGTAAATGTAAACAATATACCTATGGATCCGATAAAATGGTTACATCTTGGGAAAACAAAAATCGTTTTGAGTGAAACTAAAAGCGTTTCCAACTAAAAGCAATGCTTTGGATGCAATGGAACACCTCATTCAGCTTATAAATGCATCAAAATTGCGGAGTCTAGAGATTCTTTGTTGAATGCAGCAAGAGGTTCAAGATCTGAATTAATAACAAGAGCAACTCTTCATAAGCACTTTGATACTATGTTCAACTAAAACAAGGTATTTCTACATAGGTTGAACACCTTAAACAACCACACATACAAACAAAGCATAGATCGACACACCAATGTATTACGTGGTTAAAAGCCTCGGAGAGGGAAACCATCCACAACCCTAGTCAATGCAACCACTTCAAACAATATATCAAAGCAAAAGGAAATAATTTACATATAATATTTTTCACAATTAATCATTAGCAAATGACCCTCCATGCTCTTTTATGGACTAATTGGGTGTTAGATATGAATCAATTTATCTGTTAAGATTCAAGAGAAGATGAATTGTCAGATTACTTTTATGTTTAGAACATATCCTGAACATCGGATTACATATATACACATGCATACTAATATATACTAAATAAACACACTTTACCTAGACTTGATCTTAACTATCTCCTAAGTGTTGAAATATTATAACACATCTTAGTCCATAAAACTCATCCTTACTATTGTCATTGGATGAAACATGGCCCACATCCCTATTAGTAGTCAAAGATTCATTTTTCCTTCCCATGTATAGATATTTAGGGCCTCAAACATGGCCGAGTATCCCTGAGAATTTTTTGTTGTAAAAAACTTCATGATTGTTGGCCTCAAACAATGTCTCACTCAAATCTACTAACCCAAATGAATGAAATCAACTTGATATCCATCTCTTAAGGTAGGGATTCCTTTTATAATGATTTGTAGTGTTTTGGGGCCTTTTGCATGGTTCATGAGCCCTAAGAGCATTGGTGTGACCATCTTAAGTCTAATGTATTAAACCCCAAACCATGTCTTAGGAAATGAGACCTATCCTTGGTATTACCTTCAGTGGATGAAATAGGGTGAATATCCCTCTCTTCAGCGAAAGATTTATTTTGTATGGAACATGAAGTGTTGTCAATGCATTGTTGAATTTTTTTTCTCGAATTGAGTTTTCATGCAAAATGGAAAAAACTTCACCTTTGACTAGAGGTTCCCTGGATCTTAACCTTGTGAATTTCAACCTTATGGATGTAATAAATATAGTATAAAAAACAACAAAAATAGTACAATGTCACTTTTTAACAACCCAATNCTTCTAGGCAATCCAAGGAGAAAAGATACCAAACAATCTTGATAAGTTTCATCTCTCTAAGTAAACTTATCCACATAAACCAGATCTGAAAAATTCACTTTTACAACAATTATAACAACAACAAATAATAGGTATACTAGAAACAAAGCAACCCTAGATTTTTCAATAATGATGTCAATACATTAACAAACTGTCATGTCACTGTTTCAAATCATCAAGACATATATAGTTGTAAATAACAATGCATGAAGGAAATATATATAACTAAAAATAAAATTTGGAAATCGCACAATCTTGGATAGCTATGCTCATTAATATGCTCAAGATGAAGTTCATGTACAAACCATAACCTTCTCTCAAGGCTAGTACAAATCACTAGCTCTCCAAAACCCTTGCTAGCTCAACCCTAGCTCAACCAAGGAGCTACAACATGCAAGAATCACTCCAACAAGTTATCCAAGGCAAGATGTCTTCCTCTCTTCTCCTTCTCCACCAAATGTACCCTAGAATTTGATAAAAAAATCAATAATATCAAACCTTCAAGGGATCAACCCTAACCTTAGATTTCCAAGAAGCTATAATATATTATAAGAATACCAAGAAACCTTAGTGACTCCAAAAGAGAGATCAAGTACAAATGAAGACCACTGAGAGAGAAGGCTTGTTTGCACTCTTCTCTAGATCACAACTCAAGAGTGACTATAAGAATGAACATGATGATATGAATGGTCATTTCCAATGTCTCCTCCACAAGGGAAAACCCTAGAAACAAGAGAAAACTCCAGACCAAGACATTCTCTTTCCCTTCCATAAAAAAGTATATTGTTAAATCAATTTCAGAGAGATGAATTCTTATTGTCTAGCAAATACTATAAAAAAAAATGGTACAGATCAACTCTCTCACACTTCAACAACCGTTTTAGACAAAAAGAACATAAAATCCAAACACAAGTAAAAAAGGGGAACATATCAATTTTTTTATGTGAGTAAAAAATACCATATAAAAGTCAATTCAAATTGGAAACTTTTTTCTTATACCATCAATTGATTTTTGTTTTATTTATAGATATGAGATGCATTTTCATAAAAGTTCATCGTCACAAAAGGGCTTAAAGCATGCATGCCATGGTAGAGCTTACAAATGTTCATGACATAACAAGGAACGCATATACCATAAAAGAAATTATAAGTTTTTTTTTTTATCGCTACTCTCGATGGAAGAAGAGCTGATATGTCGCTTGTAATTGTTAAAAAAAAAAATTGTTGGAAGTGAGTAAAATACAACAATGTTATATATATATATATATAAGTTATAAGTTTATATTAATAGGAATTAAAAGCTAGAAGTTTATATTAAAAGAAATTGTAGCATGTTGAGAAAATTATAAGTTCAAAGGTATTTATGAATAACTAATCAAAAGGAAACCAAGGAAACGAGTTCATCTAAAAGCTCACTTCAACTCAAGATTTAATCATTATCACCAAACAAAATTGAAAATATCGTCTATGCCTAGCTTAACAAAGGAAAACCATGGTGGAATGTTGAAGCTTAAGTACACAAAATAACACGATTCTTGCTAAATTTAGCAAAACAAAGTTGTAAACAAATTATTTGAAAAAAAAAATGAAATAGGCATAGATAAGAGGAACCTGGGACAAGTTCTTTGTACTATCTAGAACATGACATTGAATTTGCGATGGAGCATTTGCTTTGTTTGTCAGCAGGTTGAAACTGGTATGCATGTCATTAGCATGTTCACATAGGGTGTCCATCAGGCATCAAATGTGCCTCTTAGTGTTCCCCATCTCTTGCCAGGGTTGCCCCAACAAGATTTTTATGATCCGCTATGGCTCAAGTCCTTTAGGAACGATTCAACAATGTTTTATATTGATGTCAAAGAGGGTGATTGAATTTAAAGGATGGGAGAATCTTCTAGAGGAAGTATCCTAGTTGTTGAGAGAAATTATTGAGGTGGTTGAAGAAGAAGAAGAATTTCTACCTAAGAACAAGATTAGCCACAAGATCGACTTGTTTGCAGGTGTATCACTACCAAATCAAATAGTGGATTGATTGGACCATACAAAGGGTGAAGAGCCAAATCAATAAGTAACCAAACTATTGAACAAAGAATTGATCAAAGAAATCCAAGTCCGCTTGCCATCTCAACATTAGTAACACCAAATACAATGGAGAATGAAGAATGAGTATAGACATCAAAGCCTTGAACAAGATAACAATCAAGGAAAAATTTACGATATTGAGGATGGATGCTCACACTTGAAATTCAAGAATAAAACTACGAAGAGGTAAGTTGAAAATACTAAAACAAAACAATATTTTTTCTTCTTTTTTTTCTTTCCTTGAAAAATCATGACCCTTATTTTTTTCTTTTATTCTTTTCCTTAGGAGGCTCATTTTAAACCTCAAAATTACACTAATGTAATGCATCATTAAAATGACTATCATCTAGTTGAAGACTCTGCAACAATTAGAGATCTATCATCACCAACAAATATTTGTTTGGTGATTAATTAAGAGTGGAAAATATGGTTTTATATTTAGCCTTATGATAACATGCTCCAAAATCAATTATTCAATCATTAAAAGAAGTAAGTGTTTCATTCAAAGAGAAATCATAGGCATGTCCACATGAAGAATACTTTGTAGAAAAGTTAGAAGAATAATGATCTTGGTTGATGTTTTTCTTCATTGTTGCTTCCAAGGCTTCCATACTAGACTTCATATGACCATGTCACCCACAAAAATTACAATGCCTTTTAGTTAATGACTCATTTGTCACCATTGGAGTAGGAGCTAGCTATGAAGATTTGGGATCCTTGTTTTGTTTGTTGTTGTGAGGATCTTGTTTATTTGAATGCTTCAGTCCTTGATGTTGTTGAACCATTAAAGCTTTGTTAGGTTGTACTTGTAGTGCTGCTCAATCCAATGTGCACAAGATTATCTTTCTCTTTGATTAGAGAATCACAAAATGCTTCAAAATAAGCATTTTGTAAGTAGTCTCTTGACAAATAAGTTATTCTCTTGTAGAATGAAAAGTAGACACATAAACATAAGAGGAGTTTCCAAGCTTAACAATAATAAAAAATATGAGTTGATCATCATATTTTTTATGCCACGTCTTGCAAGTAAAATTTAAAGTGTCTTAAACTTTCATAGAAAATCCTCTATGCAAGAGAAATAATTGGGATTTAAGAAAAACTGATTTTTTGTGTTGGTAGGCTCAAACTTGGTTGTGTTCACAAAACATAGTTTCTAGTTTTTTCCAAGCTCCAATTAAGGTTCCAATGCTTTGAAAATGAAGTTGTGAATCACTAAAAATTGACATCCCTATCAATCTATGTGATCCATCATTTTTATTGTCACATTCGATTCTCTTTAATGGTTCAAAGGGAGGAAATTATGTTCCCAAGGAAACCCATAAAATCCCTTACTTCTTAGTAAATTCTCCAATCAAGATTTCTAATGAGAAGTCACATTTGAAAAAGTAAGTAGGATCTCACTGGCATTGATCGTATTGCAATATGAAAACAAGATGGCTCAAATAAGTCGTTAAAAAAAACATTAATGAAGGTGGATTCTCAATTATAAAGTAAAAAAAAAAAGCATAAAAACATCTAAATGTTAACTATGGTGTCATGTTGTAGGTAAAGATTGGGCCACAAGGTGATAGGTGCACAACTAACCATCCTTCTACAATTTTATCCTTTAAATTCATTTTACAAATAACTTATTTAATTTAAGCTACTTACTTTTATCACATAAATAAAATTGCTTTTGGTATGCACTTTTTAAAAATATTACTTTAAAAAAACAATAAAATTATTTAAGATTTTAATGATTTATTTATTTAATTTATGTACAATTTTATAATAAACTTAGTTGATAATTTAAATTGCATAACATATAATACAATTTATGGTTTATAGAAATTCACTTAGTGATATTCACTAACCACAAATTAAGTGGCTATGTTAGTACAATGGAAATCACAAATTAAGCATTCACTCACTGATATTCACTAACCACAAATTAAGTGGCTATGCNTAGCTCTAGAGAGAGCTTTCCATGCTCAAAGAGGCAAAAGACTCCATCACAACAACTAATTAACCTAAACAATTTTTATATTACTACCATGTGAAAGAAATAAAAAAGTGTGTATGTGTGTGTTGCTCATTTCAATTCCATTGTTATTCATGTACCTTAACACCTAAGAACTACTTAAACACTGAGAGTAAATCAAATGTATACCTATCATTCATGAATTTTGTTATTTCATAAGTATTAGATCCTCACACTCCTTAAAAAAAATGTAATTACTTGAATTTATAGGAAGTATGTTTGTTATAATTACTATAAAAATACATTAACATAAATTTTAATAAATATAACTTATTAATTTAAAAAATAAAAATAAAAATAAAAACATAATTCACATATATATTATTTAAAAATTTAAAAATGCATAGACATATTAAAGTAAATTGATTATATTGATAAACTAATATGTTAACAACCACTATCAAGAAGACTTTCAAATTACAATATGTTAACAACCACTATCGAAGAGACTTTCAAATTACAATATACTAAAGAGACTATTTTATATATATATGTGTGAGAATTTCAAATTTGTCTGCCCATGGAAAGTGAATACAAGCACTATATTCTCACACTAAATTTGTGTGGCCATCATAAACGAATACAAACGCTCTAAAGAAAATTTCGTTATTTTAATGTGCAAGAGGGCATTGAATGAAATTTCTTGATTTTGATGGCATTGAGTATGTTGTCTTTTACATGGAAGTTCAAACTAATAAAATACATATTATTTTTTCAAATTGAAGTTAAAACTAACAAAATACATATTAAACAAATTTTGAAAAAATTGCTTTTAGTAGTGAAACAAATTTGGTATACATAAATATGGTTAATACATGTGCTAGAACTTATCAGACCATTCAAACCCCTAGCACATGTATTAACCATATTTATGTATACCAAATTTGTTTCACTACTAAAAGCAATTTTTTCAAAATTTGTTTAATATGTATTTTGTTAGTTTTAACTTCAATTTGAAAAAATAATATGTATTTTATTAGTTTGAACTTCCATGTAAAAGACAACATACTCAATGCCATCAAAATCAAGAAATTTCATTCAATGCCCTCTTGCACATTAAAATAACGAAATTTTCTTTAGAGCGTTTGTATTCGTTTATGATGGCCACACAAATTTAGTGTGAGAATATAGTGCTTGTATTCACTTTCCATGGGCAGACAAATTTGAAATTCTCACACATATATATATAAAATAGTCTCTTTAGTATATTGTAATTTGAAAGTCTCTTCGATAGTGGTTGTTAACATATTGTAATTTGAAAGTCTTCTTGATAGTGGTTGTTAACATATTAGTTTATCAATATAATCAATTTACTTTAATATGTCTATGCATTTTTAAATTTTTAAATAATATATATGTGAATTATGTTTTTATTTTTATTTTTATTTTTTAAATTAATAAGTTATATTTATTAAAATTTATGTTAATGTATTTTTATAGTAATTATAACAAACATACTTCCTATAAATTCAAGTAATTACATTTTTTTTAAGGAGTGTGAGGATCTAATACTTATGAAATAACAAAATTCATGAATGATAAGTATACATTTGATTTACTCTCAGTGTTTAAGTAGTTCTTAGGTGTTAAGGTACATGAATAACAATGGAATTGAAATGAGCAACACACACATACACACTTTTTTATTTCTTTCACATGGTAGTAATATAAAAATTGTTTAGGTTAATTAGTTGTTGTGATGGAGTCTTTTGCCTCTTTGAGCATGGAAAGCTCTCTCTAGAGCTAAGCTCCTTTAGTATTTCAATTGATGGTTTATATCCTCTCTCCCCTTCCAACAATTCCCTCCTACTTGTGGATAACAATGTAGATTTGAAAATAGCCTATAGGGAAATAACCTATGGGGCGCCTTTGGCCTCCTCAAAAACTCCTACGTTGCCCTTGCAAATCCCTCTATTGACTGGCATAAAAAAGCCTCTATTGCCCTCCTCTCCCTTAGGTTTGTAAGATACTATCTCTTCGAGGTTGGTTTGGCATCTTTGACCTCCCCAAACAAGGTGTACCTTGAGCTTTACTTCGAGGATGTAGTAATCAAAAGGACCATGAGAGAGGGAAGCTCTTGACACCCTATAATTCACAAGGTAAATGAAGACTTGACCCCAACCCCAACCATAGTAGAAGACAAAATAGACCAATTTGAATTATACAAAGAAAATGGGCTTGTATGTAGGTTCAATGGACTCTGTCCCAAAATAAGAAACCTTCATAAATGGATCTCTTGCATCTAGAAATTATAAATAAAGGAAAAAGCCTATATCTATCTATGGACCAAACGTTTCATCATAGTTGAATTTGACCTCGTTGAAGCCAATGTTTATATCCTACATTTGGGACCTTGGTTTTGAGGAAAATTTAGACTTTGCATGAAGCCTTGGACTCCAACCTTTGATGCATCTTTAGATTCCCTCTCCTTTACTATAATTTGGGTAATATGCCAAATTTACCATTGCACTTAGAGGGTTATGATTCGCTAAAATATATTGGAAATGCCTTGGGCAAGTTTTATTTTAGGAGTGCCGAGATGGAGTAAAGGTGAATCACTACATATGCTCGTATACGTGTAAACATGGACTGTAGTAAAGGTTTCCAAGTGGAAATCAAACTTGTTGCACATCACTACATTTGGACTCAACCACTGGACTACGAGCATGTTACCTCTCATTGTCAATTCCACTTCGAAATAGGACACATTGCAATGTATTGCTCCAAGGCCAAAAAGGTAAGGCAATCAATAAATATCATTTTAAATACACTTGGTGGGAAGGGGCAGCAAAACCCCATCATTTGATTAGTAAGGACCTCCTTGAGATCATAAAATATAGAGCCCAAATAAGAGCTCAGGATATAGTGATTTGTGGGCCCGATCACCCCCAAACTTAGGTGAGTTGGGATGACTAAATGGAGGAAGAGGAAGCAACTATGGAGACCATGGAACCCCTCACAAAAAGGAGGAGAATAGAGAGCAAGAACACGTGAAAAAGTGGAACAACAAGAACTTGCCATGCTACTTTATGACCAATGAGAGGAACATACAATAATCATTACAAAGAAAAACACAATCCTGCCCCCAGAGAACGACTTATGTGAAAATAAATCAACATTGAAATCCCTTTTGGATATGTATTGATTTTGTATTTAGTTATGCTTCCAACTCACTATTTATACTCATTTAAATCAAGTTTTGAAAGATGCTCCAACAAAGACAAACGAAAAAGAAGTTAGTGCTTGAGAATCCCCTAACCTTGATTGTGTTAGAATTTTCCCCAAAAATATGTTTACATCCTTACTTTTTGTAACTTCATATTGTAGGATGTAGCCACAACCTTTTTAATATAAATTTATATTCATCATTATAAAAAAACAAGTTTTTAGATGTAAAAATGATCAAATCAGGTAAGTACAAGTCATTATTTGGTTTTATTTATATAACATGAAAATTCGAATCTATTTCTTTCTATTAAAAGCTAAACACTAACCATCAATCAAGAAGTGGGTGTTCTTTATAAATTTTAGAAAGGTATGTAATTGACCAAACTTAACATATGTGCAACCTTTATAGTTAGTTTTCTTGTAGAGACTGTAATCATATCTGTTTTCAAAATTCAAACATAGACAATAATAACTCTCCACTTTTACTAACTCAACCTACCTTTTAGAAATAATAATAAAGATAAATGAAGTTATGTTTAATAGTTTGCATTACTAACTAGAAATTGCTAGTCCATTCATGCATAGTAGAAGTAGCATGAACTAGCACATCCACACTTCAAAAGTCAATGTATTGTTGGTTAGTCGACCTTTATTATCACACTTATGATCACTTTTTAACCCACATGAACTTTATGTCATGTACATTTATTTGGATGATTAAGTAATCTTTGGACAAAGTTGTCATTGGGGGTTTGACTTGTTGGTTAAGTAGGTTGGTATGTTTTGTCGAAATGAAGTGATATGTTTAGTTTTTTGAATAGTTGTATAAGTATATTAAGTGTGATTATGGTGATAGTTCTACTTGTTTTTGGATAGATCGTTCTCACATTCAATATGTAGGCTGGCCTCGACCCAGGTTTATCATGGATACAAAATTGGACTTAGTGATCTACTTCAGCTCTAGCTCCACTCGTGTTCAGCTGTAGATTTCCCATGGTTGGAAAAAAAGTATATCAAGTAATAGACAAAGTTCTCAATGTTTATTATGGTTGGTTTTTTATTTTCATATTAAGTTTGATTTGGGAAAAATAAATTCTTTTCACTTGTCTGCATATTAAGTGTTTTAAATGAGGAAAGTTGGTATCTTAGTAGTGGTGTGTGGATTTCTCTTCTCTTCTTAAGTTTTTATTTTTCTTTTCAACGTGGNNGGCTATACTAGTACAATGACAACCACAAATTAAATGTCTATAGAATATGGTTATCAATGGAAATTTTCAGAGTCCTCACAATTAAAGGATGAAATGATACGTTTCTTACGCGAAGTAATCTAAGGATATACTATCATAATATGATAGATATATCTCACCAATAAATTATGTGAACTGTAATCCAAGTTTACATGGATATTGAAAATTGTTGGGCAGTAGAAGCATAAATAGAGATAGAATTTACACAGCAGAGAAACAAGATACACACAACAAAATAACAGTCAGAACAAGACACATATTTTTATGTGGTAAAACCCCTTGCGAGGAAACATCTACGAGACAAAGTATTGATAATGTTATTATTCAAATAATAGAGGATTACAAACACCCCAGTTGGGCTCACCGCCCTCCTTGGAGATGATCACTTTGCCGATATGCCTCTTGGGGCTACAACAATATATATCCTAGCTTCAACATTTACATGAAACTAATTGTATTGATTGCAAGGACAAATATATTCTATTTCGATTTGATCTGAAACTACGGTATCCTATTTCATTGTTTAGGCTCAACAACATTCTAATTCAGGGAGATTCGCTGCTATATATTTAATAGCAAATAGTTATATGAATTGTTTCAGTTACTTTAAAACTGTTGCATCCCCAGTTTAGTAGAATTGTTTTCATCAGTGTAACAATCTCCACCTTGACAACAATTTACCTGATACCTTGCCCAAGTTTGTTCATCACCTTTCCTGCAAGCAAAGAGAATCCAAACACCATTGTAGCTTCTCTAACAATACTGGTTTCATGAACATGTCTGCATAATTTGCTCGAGTATGGACCACTCCACCTCCATCGATTACCTGTCTTACAAAATGAATCCCAGTAGACCCTTTCATTGAAACGAGGCATAACTTGAGGTAGATATCCTCTTGTCCAAATCTCTTGCAAGATCTGAATCAACAATATCCACAAACTAAATCACTTCAAAACTGTTGCATCCCCAGTTTAGCAGAATTGTTTTCATCAATGTAACAATCTCCACCTTGACAACAATTTACCTGATACCTTGCCCAAGTTTGTTCATCACCTTTCTTGCAAGCAAAGAGAATCCAAACACCATTGCAACTTATCTAAAAATACTAGTTTCATGAACATGTCTGCATAATTTGCTCGAGTATAGACCACTCCACCTCCATCAGTAACTTGTATTACAAAATGAAGCCCAGTAAACCCTTGCATTGAAACGTGACATAACTTGAGGTAGATCTCCTCTTGTCCAAATATCTTGCAAGATCTGAATCAATAATATCCACAAACTAAATCACTGCAACCACTGTAGGTATACTCATGCCTCTAAAATGCCGAAGCACTCATTTCACTGTTTTACTTTAATTTTCCATGTATCTATTGACAACGCTAACTACATGTGAAATATCTGATATATCATACCTATGTCATTGCATACTTTACACTTCCTACTAGCATACAATACATGAGACACAACCTTTTCTTCCTCACTACAAGGACATAAACCTGAAGAAAGCTTATAATGGAAAGCGAAAGGGATATTAACCGATTTCACTATTCATACCAAATTTCCTAAGTATCTTTTCCATGTATTGCTGCTATGATAACCAAAGCTTACCATCTTTCTTGTCTCTGAGTACTTCCATGCCCAAGATTTGTTTTTGCTGCTCCTAGATCCTTCATATCAAACGTCCTAGCCATTAAGCCATCCTACTGATCTCAACCATGCTTGTGCCTGTTACAAGCATAACATATAACACCAAGATAATGAATATACCATAAACACAATGGTTATACTCATTTCTTGTAAAATTTGGCTCACCATGAAGGAATCAACTTCTTGTACCATTTGCCCAGCATGCTTCACGTCGTACAATGACTACTTGAGCTTGCAAAAAAATCTTCTGTTGCGATCTTAATGGTTGTTCCATATACATCTCCTCGTCCAAATCCCCATGAAAAATTGCTTTAACATCTAGCTACTCTAACTCAAGATTAAAGAACACAATTAGTGCCAACACTATATGAATAAAAACAAGCTTGAAATTGGTGAAAATTTTCACTGAAAATACCTTCCAAATAACCTTATGAGCTTTGTGCCTTTCATCTAATTTTACTATGTCTAACTTTATGGGAGAAAATCCATTAAACACTATGATTTTTGTGGGTAGAAACACCCTCTCACATCCATAATTTTACTAACTCCAAAATAAAAACAAAATGTTTTACCATTAGCATTGTTGCTATTTACCATGCCTATCTTCTAGCTTTGTCATGCTATGCTATTGAGTAACTAGCACAACCACTTAACTTGTGGTTGGTGAACACCGATAGGTAAGTTAAGTGCCATGAACACTTATAGTTACAATCACATGTTGTCTATGCCTCAACGACATGTTACCTTCTTTAGTTAAATGGGTTGTCTCTCACTACCTTTTATCCAGGCATGAGCTATGAGTTATTAATTTGGATAGCACACTTGTCACATCCTCCTTTAATGTATCCTCCTTTAATATAGGAAAAAGCCCGAGCTTAGATTGCTGATTCCCTCCATCCAACGGGCATGCAACAAGGTCAAAGGTTGACTTTCCTCATTTCCAATTGGATAAAGAGACTCATAGATGGTAGTCCACCCCAAATTCTAAGATATAAACACCTATTCACTACACTCCTTTCACACCCATGGCTTCCCATAATGCTGCCACAAATACAACATCGTATTCTTGAGCGTCCCACGGCACTCTCACTTCTTTGCGTGACCTGCCCTCGTACTGCTGTCCAAAGAACTAAAACCGAGGCTATCGAACAGAGAATACAACCTGTCCAATGCTTGGCATAGGGAATTCGCAGTAAGTTTCTGGTACATTTCTCTGGTCTAAACAGGAGTCCAACTCACATTCCAGAAAATTTGCAGCCTTTGAACAAACTCGCGAGTGCTTACTTCCACATCGTCCCCTTCACGACACCGTAGTCTTCCACTTAAACTTGTGTCCAAAGAAACCATTGCAGCGTTTACTAGGTCAATCTCGACCTCCACGATCTGCCGCACAAGCAATTTCCAAATCGTGGCCTTCTCTCTCGTGTGCTAACCTTGTGGAAAACCCGGCCAACTACCAATACACTATCGACTCACTTTGCGTTCTGGGACGCACAGAGTTTCAGTTATGCGGCCTCTTAAATCCGTGTCCTAAACCATCACTATGGCTTGGCTCGATTTTACAACCATCGGCCCCTTCAGACAGCCAGCGATTGGCGACTCTATCATTCTTCCACAGGCAACCAACGTAGAATATGGCGCAGGAAACTTCCACAGGCAACCAACGTAGAATATGGCGCAGGAAACTTCCACAGGCAACCAACGTAGACTATGGCGCAGGAAACTTCCACAGGAAGTAACGTATATCCTCTACCACTGGCTTCTAATGCAGCATGGTGGCTTACCACGAGTTACCCCGGATTCCGGCTAACCTATCAACATCCACGTGAACAAGGAAAATGTTGTCGCCCTCTTGTGCCCTTGCACTAGGATCGCGGTGAACACCAGATCCAGCACGTCTTCGTGGCTTTCAATCTGAGATTTGATGGCGTGGGATAACTGGCACTCAAATCGCCCCGCTTTTTGGGTGATTTGTACCTTATATCTGGTTATAAAAACTTGCTCAATCGTAGTTTCACTCTATTTATTATGGAATTATGTTATGGAACTATGTCTATTATGGAATTATGTTAGGGAACTATGTCCGATTCTCTAAATTTCAAAAAAATAACAAAATCTAAGAAAAATGAAACTGTGCCTCCCCAAAAAATTTAAGGACACTCAGTTATCACAGGCCAGATTTGATCCCCACCTCATGGATCTCAAATCGAAGTTCTGATCTGCGGCACCAGCACGACCTCCAACAGATCCGGTCTTCTTTGGGGTCTCCACCAGAACGTTGTCAAGTTTCAAGTCTATAGCTCCACCAGACATTGTCTCATGCAGCTGCTGGCAGATGGAAGGAGTCTCATGCAGGCCGACAGCCCTTTTTATCCTCAAGTGGAACTGTAAACCACCTCAGCAGTAGCCTCTCAACAATGCTAACGACGTCCACCAGGTCCAAAACTATATGTCATCTGCCTTTACCCTCTTCACGCTCTGCAAACATCAGATTGCATTTATGCTAGCATTTTTGTCTCCTTTGGCAGCGCCAAACACAAAACAGTGCACGCACAAACAACTCAAATCAACTGTCTCTTTTTCTGTGCTTTGATATTAAAATTTCTTGTGGGAAAATATCTACCAGATCAATATTGATAAACATGTTGTGTGTATGTAGGTTTCTGTTTTTTTAGAATTTTGTAAAGTAAATAAGTATTTTAATAAAAAATTTGTGATCTTGAAGATGAGTGGAATGTCCACCTCAAATACTTTGGTTTATATAAATTTCTAGTAGTCTGTGTTCATTGTAGTCCAGTAGTCGTGTTCATTGGACAATCTCTATTAATAAAAAAATTTAAGGGATGGGAGAAAAAAGAAAAGGAGAAGGGGATGTTTAGGTCAAAGGGGTTGTCATCATGGTTTTGACTTGAATAGGCAAGCGATAATAGAATAAGCAAAGCTCATTGTAAGTTATCCTCCAAAGTATGTATTATGGTAAATGCATAGTGGGATAGTGGGATGGGGAGTATTATATGATTCTTTGAAGGGTTTTTTTATAAAGTTTTAACACAAACACTCTAAAAGTTAAGTTAATGTTAATAGGGAAAGAGAAAAGGTAACAATTAGAGAATTTGTTAAGAAAATGCAAAGATTGAGTAGGGAAAGAGAAAAGGCAACAATTAGAGAATTTGTTAGGAAAATGCAAAAGATTGAGTAGTGATAATCTTGTAATTTAAAATGAGAAGATAAAAGTGTTCCCACCATTGATTATAGAATGAATATAGAATCCAATAAACAATTCCAGAAATTTATGTTTTCAAGTTAAATAAATATATAACAAATCCATATTACAAGTATCTATGTGTTTTGAAAGTAGGAAACGGACCAAAAAAATTAAGTCACTAAAGTCGATGTTCTCAAAAGATATAACAGATAAATATAATTTCTATGAAGGCAAATCATGTAACACATTATGATTAAATTCTCTTGTTTCCCAAGACACAAAAGAAAATTCAAATGCAGAGTCTTGAAATTGTTTCTTTCGCTATAAATTTTTTAGCATTGAAATTGTTTCCTTCACAATTAAATTGCAATCCTTTCAAAGAAAAATGAAAGTGCTGGCCGAAGTCAGGAGCCTGGTAATCTGTCACTTCAAAATTATCCAACAATATTCAATTCTGGGTTGGCGGAGGGATTCATGGCCTGCTGTGACAATTTAATGGTTATCTATTTTTTTTAAGATTAAAAGCCACGTGAATTCCTACAGACAAAAACAAAGTAAAATGTAGATAAGGAGCCAGGCAGACATTTTTAGTTACATCCTCTCTAACAATTACAATCAGAAGGTTGCATTTCTTAAATTTAAAACTCAAATTCGAAGAAGATAGCCAAACGTTTATGAAAACACAGAGAGGACTTACAAAATCAATCTAACAATATACACTGCAATAATACCCACGGTTCACAGTAAACAACAAAAAAATAAAAGAAGGTAAACGTTATATCTAGTACATTAGTTTTTCAAATGTTTATTGATACTATATACACAAGATTGCGATGATATATATAAAAGTCTTTCATTCATATACGTAAAGCTGCATGTTCAGAAAACCGAGCGTAAAGATGAAACTCACCTCTTCGTAAATGGTTGGATTAGCTTTTTCTTTTGCAATATCTGCAGTACTCCTAAGGAATTTTCAAACCCAATTGATCTGATGATGGCAAAAACTCTGCTATCAAATAATTCAAACAACCAAGAAATGGGACTGATACCAACCTGCAGAGCTGCAACTTTCGGAATTAATATAGCATATATGTGAACATAAATCTCAGTTCACACTTCTATTCATTACATTAGTGCAGATCATTCTCTACGCAGTTTAAAGCTATGAAACGTCTCTATTAATTATTACAGGTGCATTGGAATGTGGAGCTCCATTAATGCGAATAAAACTCATCTGATCCGAGATTTCCCTTCTGCATTTCATCATTGGGAAGATTGTCGTTACAACGGAGTCATAAAACGTTTTAATGAAAAAATGTGGGTTCATATATGGCGGTAGACGTTGCCCAGATCATTGTTCACACAACTCAAATCCATGACAGGGGTATAATAATTATCTAAGTTGTTCTTTATGAGCCGGATCGTTCTTTACAAAATCCAAATCTCTGAAAAGGCTATAAATCTCTGAAACCTAGGCGTGGAAGCGCCAGGATTGTGAAGTCACAGGTGACGTATTCATTCTTTATCATCATATTCATTACACAATGTAATAATCTCTAATAATTATGGAGTTGGAACCAAATGATAAGACTGCTTTTAGGTAAGTGGTTCGATCAATTAAATTAACTTTTGGAACTCATATACTTTTGAAATTTAAACGCAAAAAAAACTAATACATAAATGTTGTTTTGTTGTTTTTTATTATATATATTGTTGAAATGATTAAATATATAACATTAATAGAGTAATTTGACAGATTTTGAAAATGAATTAAATATTTTCATTGGTGCTTTCACGGGTCGACATATTTACAACCAAAGGAAATCCAAGACATATTTACAACTAAAGGAAATCCAATGTGAAAAAATGCAGTACTAGAAGTTTCAGGTTGGATAGTTCAGCTATCTTCAGGACATACATTATAATTTCTCAACCTAATCTTTTATTTTGGTTTTCTTATTAATAATATTATTTGGCCTGATTATTGAATTATGTCAAAGCTTCTAAATATTGTTTTTCAATTTCAATCACTTCTCTTACTCTCTGCTTGTTTTGGCGTCTTCCAGGAGAATGTGATGTCCGTGTTATGCTCCTTTAATCTTGTTAGTATAGAGCGACCAATTTCTCCAATATACACCTTCCCCCAATCACATGGGATGAATTAAATATGTTATTGTAAATCTATTTTAATTTCAAATTTATAAATTAATCAAATTTTTCAATGTGTAAATTATTTGAAAAAGATTGTACATTAAGGCATTTATCAAAGGTTTGTGCATTGATGGATATGATTTTTTTAGAAGGTTTGGATTTGATCTTTTTAGAAGGTTTGCAGATTTGTGCATTGATGGATATGATTTCTTTAGAAGGTTTGGATTTGATATTTTTAGAAGGTTTGCACATTGAGGGATTTGGACAATTAGTAGATTAAGGCATTCATCAAAGGTTTGTGCATTGATGAATTTGATTTCTTTACAAGGTTTGGATTTGGTCTCTTTAGAAGGTTTGCACATTGAGGGATTTTGACGATTCATAGATAATTGACACTTTATAAATCTAAAGTTAGGCTAGTTCCACTCAAAAACTTTACATAATTTTCATTATGTATATATATATATGTTTTAGATTAATTTAATTCTTTGAAATTTAGTAAGCATAATGTATAATCTAAAAATTACTATAAAAAAAGTCACTCTAAGGTGAAGTAATCAATTAACAATATTTAATGATGAAAAAGATGAATAGTAACAAAGTAATAGGATGCATATAATATATATGGTCTTTCTTTTACTTTCATTTTTTTTTGTCTTTTTATATCAATCATATGACAATGGAAGTTGATTTTGAAAGCAATTTAAATATTTAAATCTACATATTGCAATGAAGGTCATACGTTGTGGGCTTGTGCAAGCTAATGCAAGTCTTTTGACATGTTAGATGTAATAGAAGGCTGAAAAAACATGCATTTGTCAACTTACGTGGATATTTTGATATACATACACAATGAATTTTGATCTCAGTAAAAAAGATGAAATGTAGGAAATTGAATT